>OY757920.1:21028313-21275813 GCA_963585895.1 Sepioteuthis lessoniana | reverse complement strand
GTCCATGTGCAGGGGTCCAGAGGGGTACATCGCTTATGAGTTCATCTTTACTTCTCCAGCAGTGTCCCGCTTTCTGGTTCGTCTAATTTGGATAGTTTTTAAGATGAGTGGTAGGTGGCCGTACAGCTGCTGTTTTTTATGGTGTTGTTTCCAGGATTTGTTCAATACAGTTCGTAGGATTCTGGTGTAATTGCCGTCAAGCTTTTTCTCCATACGCTTAGTCAGCCTCCATGTAGTGTATCTATATAGCAGTATGGACACGACCGATGCTTGAAAAAAAATTCGTTTTATTTTATCGGTCTGGTCTGGCGTTCATATGACTGATAGCCTATCGATAGCTGTCCATGCCTTTCCTAGTCGCATGTTGATGTAATTTTCGGTTGATGAAACGCTGCTTCCGAGGTAGATGAACTTGTCCACGAGTTTCAGAGGACCACCCTTTAGCGTGGGGATGTCACCTCTTTGATTAAAGCACATGCATTCTGTTTTGTCTGCGTTGACATGGAAGCCTATGCCAACTGTTGCCCGTTCCTGAGTATGTAGCAGGGATTCGGCTTGGGCGGGTGAATTTGCCAGAAGCGCTGTCATCAGCGTCCGTAATTCTATCTTCTGCTTCTTTCCTTTGCCAGCGTAAAGCCGTTTTCTCTCATTAAATCTATAGACGTTCGAAGTACGTAGTCTAGACAGATAATAAAAAGGTATAGGGCTAATGTGTCTCCTTGTAGCACACCTGCTACAATGTCAAATGGTCTGTGTCTCCAACAGGTGATCGGACTTTTACTTTCGTGTTTTTATATAACATCATTATGGCTGCGACGGTTTCTTTTGGGAGGGTGTAGGGGAGAAGTATTTGCTCCATCTTCCCTCTAGGTATGGAGTCAAATGCCTTGGAGATGTCGACAAGTTTTTTTTCACCAACACCTTCTAGAATTCGACGGATAGTCAAAATTTGTGATGTCGTGGATCGATTTCTCTGAAAGCAATTTTTAGGTTCTATGCGGTTGGGTAGCAGAGCATTGTAGATCTCGGCCGATATGGGAGTAAGGGTTATACCTCGGTAGTTCTTAGGTATTCCGAGGTCACCTTTCTTGGGGAAAGGGAGGATGCAGCCATTTGTCCATTTGTCCATTGTGTTCTGGTTATATACGGCGTGGCAGTATCAGAGCAGTATGTCGTCGAATTTCTTGGTCTTTCATACTTCTGGGGTATTTCAACAATACCTCCAGCTTTCTTATTTTTAATTTTTCATGGTACTAAATCGAGCTCTTCATGCGTAAACTGTCCTAGTTTGATGTCTACTTGATTATTAATAATTTTCGTGATAGGTTCATCCGTAACTTTCGGTGGTTTTTCAAGTAAGTTCTCGAAATTATGTTTTCACAGGTGTATTCGTTCTACTTGGCTACCAGTTTTCAGTTTAGCTTTCGCAGGTACTTTTCCTTTTATTCACTTAGTTTACTGTCTGCCATGCTATCCTAAATTGTCTATCTTCAACCGAGTCTCTAATCTTATGGATCTGATTTTCGATGTGTTTTGTTCTTTTAGGTATACGTTAGTTTATTTTGTGCCTTCTTAAGTTACTGCGCGTTGATATTCGTTGGGCTCATTCTATTGCATAGGGATGCAGTTTTTACGTCTGCACGCTTTTTTCTAATCGCTAATGTCTCCCATGGGACGCTAGGTTTAGCTCTTAGTTTAGTTGGTATGCATTCTGCTGCCGCTTGCTTCTATGTGGGCATTGACGAAGTTTTCACATTCGTCATTCGGAGTAGGTGTTTCTGATATCTCCTAAAGTGCATCGAATTTGTTTCTTAGTATTAACGTATATTTATCTCAAATATCCCTATTGTTAAGCTGGGACCAGTCATAGTGTAAGGTGGTTGTTGTTCGAACCGCATTCCTTCGTAGGCTCAGTCGTATCTTTGCCGTGACAAGTCTGTGATCGGAGGACACACCCTTAAAAGAAGAATATGCTTCGCAATTCAATGTGCTATTATTCCATTTCTTATTTATGAGGTAGTCAGTCGGCGCTTTAGCGCTATTTGCATAGGTGTAGGTCCATAGTTTTCTGTTCCTTTCTGTAAGGCATGTTAATCTATTTTCTAGTGTGAAATCTGTTAGACGTTCCCCATTTCTGTTTGATGATTTGTGTTGGCTGAATAAAAAAATCCTTTACTAATGAACCAATATTTCCATTCGTATTGACACTATATCCTGAACATGACACTAAATTTTATCTGGTAGTGAACTTTCAGTTCTGGGGAGTTTATAGTTACTCCTTCATTGCCACTCTGACCGGATTTGTTTGTGCCAGTTTACGGCCCTTTCTATAGTTCAGATTGGCTCTTAATGTTATGTTTTGACCCTTCGACCCGGCCCAAAAATGCTATTCCAAGGTGATACACCGGAAGGAAGTGACACATTCCAATGGCCAGTAATTGAAAGAGATCGCGTGGGCGGATTAAGGCTTATGATATGGGACAAGGTGAAGGTCCCATTGTGCCACTACAGTGATGCACCGGAAGAGAGTAACCTCTGAACTGCATGACAGTTATTTCCGCTTGATGCCGATTAAACATTCGATTTCAAAGATCCAGTGGGCGATCGTGTGGGCGTTGAATTATTATATAATTGAGTTGAGTTGGGTGCCAAAGCAGTTGCCAGCAGACTTCCTGAGAGTTAGAGACGAGATGTGGTAAGAAGATACTGATAAGATGCATAAAGAAAGCCAGCATCCAGCAGTGGACCCCAAGACCTCTGGTTGAACATCAAGAGAAGAAGAAAGACACAACGTGGCGGTCATAAGTAGTGGAGGTCAAAATATGAAGTTTATGTTCGGTCTCCCAGCACCCTCTCACATGCAAACCTTAAACAACCCTTTCGAACCCTTGAAATAAAGTGAGAGGTAAATATATTGTTAAAGAAGTCTCCATGTGTCTTCCTTCTTGCGTCGTTTCTTCCTGCGTTTTCCTTCATGCGTCTGTCTTTGATGTTGTGTCGTTGTGATGCAGAATGATGATGTAGATGACTATATAACATTAAAACATTAATATTGCAACAAGTTGAAACAATATAATTATATACAAATCATTTGTAATTGGAATAATTACTCAAAGCCATGAAAAGGCTTGTAAATTGTTTGATAGCAAATTTTTATTTTACTACCAGCAAGTTTTTCAAACCAGCGTAAGTTGATAGTCTCTCACTGGGACCTGAGTAACAGCAAATCTCCTCTAGTCTCCAGGACTATTCTCGGTATCCCAACCGATATAAAGGATACTGCAGTCTGGATGGTCTCAATTCTCCCTCTGATTTCCATTTACTCCAGTCTTTTTTCCAGGTCTTTAGGGATCTTTCCAAGTACACCAACTACAAATGGTACCACCATCATCCTCATGTTCCACAATTTGCTTTTTTATTTCTCTGGCAGGATACAAGTATTGATTCAATTTTTCGTTTTCTTTTATTTTCACTCTCTGGTCCACAGGAACGACAAAATCCACGCGATAACATTCTCTTTTTCTTGTAAATCAATTCTAGGTTTGGTCTTCTGACTAGGATTAGATGATCCGTTTGTAACTCAAAATCCCAGATATTTTTATACGTCTCATTTTCAAGGGCGGATTTTTGTTTGTGTATGAACCATTTAGTTGTATGGTAAGGATTTAATCTCTTGCACAGTTCCAGGTGGAATCACCTTTCCCACCCAGTCGTGTCTAGTCTTGTTCTCTTTTTGCTCTACTTTGCTGCATTCGTTTATTATATGATTAACTGTCTCATCTTTTTCTCCACATAACCCAACTTGCTATTATTATTAATATTATTATTTATTCTTTGCGAGTTCCTCACACTAGCTGGCCCAGTCGACTGGGGGCTGCAGAATACACTGACTGCATCTCTGCAGAAGGCTAAGACTCCCTCAACGAGTGTCTTGGATATGACACTAAACAATCTGATAGTGAGGAGCTTTGGGGAATGCGGATTAACCCTTTATTGTCATTGCTCTCAGGTCCGCTATGACCTGTAGTGATAGCACCTGACAGAGTCCTATCTATGGGCCAAATAGAATTAAACTGTGTACTTATGCTAAGCTGAATTATTTGAAATAGAAGTTTACATATATTGTTACCTCCTATAGGCCCCCTCTTCAACTTGGCTAGTGTATCTCCACGATGAACTAAGAGTGAACTTTTCCTTGCTTTTTGATCTGGGTCATTTTGAATACTATCTTGCATGGCTCATTTGTTTGTTCCCTTAACCCCCCTTTGGCCTTGATTTTTTGAGTTGAGACTACTACTATTTTGGTCAGGTGACGCTTGTGTCTCCGGTGGTTAGTTAGAATTACTCCAGCATCTGATAGAGTAGGACGTAGCTGAGATTTCTCCCGGAAAGGAGCTTACCGGTAATCTTTTTACTTGCTGTATTCAATTTTTATTCAGGTTTTTATTGCGTTTGTTTTCGCTGGCCAGACTTTGAATGATCTTCTGATTTTAATCCTATATACATTTCATGTTGTTTATAGCCTATGTTTTTACTCTTCATCCCTTCCCGCCCACGTGTAACTATCCTATTTTGCCTTTGCATGTTTTCATCCCCTGTATATTGCCTGTAAATAAACCTAGGTTAGTTTTACAAACCTGTTTTTATTTGACCATTTTACGTACGACTTATTTTTGTTATGACTGAGTAGGACCAAGTCTACCCCTAGACACCGATCCCAAATGCTCCGTGGTTATAACATAAATGGGGGCTCCGCCAAAAAACTAAAAATAATAATAATGATAATAACGAACCACTATTTTTTTCTGCTAACGGAACTTACAGATAGAAAAGCCTAAACTTTTGCAAAATCAATGCCAAAGGGGGGCTGAGGAAACAAACGAATGAACTATGCACGATAGTATTCAGAATGACCCAGATCAAAAGGCAAGGAAAAGTTTACTCTTAGTTCATAGTGGAGACACACAGTCTACTCCCAAGGCCAAGTCGAAGAGGGGGCCTATCGGAGGTAACAATATACAAAATGTATTTGGCATTAAATAACCTACAATGGTTGATATGCCATAAAATCGAACCGAACCAAACCAAACCAAATCTCACACAGGTGTTAGCTGATGGTTTTTCGCTGGGGTTTGAATGATATCAAATCTTCTCAGCTCTCTAGGATTCTTCTCAGTATTCAGGCTGATCTTAACAATGCTGTATCTTGGATAATCTCCATTCATCCTTTGATTTCCAACTATTCTAGCTTCCTTTCAAAGCCTTTGGAGATCGTTCCAAGTATTCCAATAACAATTTGTATCGCTGTCACAGGTTCACAGCTTTTTTAGCTCTCTGGTTGTTGTATACTCATATGCAGATGCATGCATAATCATAACTATGACACAATAACGACGAGCGACACAATCCTTTAGAAAAATATACCTCTCACTTTATTTGAAAGGGTTGTGTGTGAGAGGGAGTTGGAGACCGAACAGAACTGCAACATATTGACCCCCCACACTTATGGCCATCAGCGTTTTTTTCCCGTTCTCCTAGGCTGCTCAACCGGGGGCCTGGGGCCCAGCCTCTCTGGGTGCTGGCTTTCTCTACCGCATCTTATCTCTAACTGGTCTGGTCTCCAAACTGCTCAATCGGGGGCCTGAGGGCTCCCTCTGCTGGGTGCCGGCTTTCTCTACCGCGTATTATCTCCAACTGATTGAATTTCCTTTGCACTGTGTTATATAATAGTTCAACGACCACCTTCTTCTTGTGGGCGTCACAAATTTCACTCATTCAACCCATCCACGGTCAAGGCTACACTCTGCTATTCCTCGACCGGATGCACCTGTTATTTACATAGGTGCATTTCCTATTTTGACAGCCCGGCCGGGTTGTAGGTCAATATACAACATGGTAAGGTCCAAATATTTGTCTACCTTTTTCGCTTTCTTTTATTTTCACTCTCTGGTCCGCTGGAACAATAAAATCCACTAGACAGCATGATCTTTCTTTGTTAATTAACACTAAGTCTTCTGGCCAGAATTCAGTGATACGTCTTTTACCTCAAAATCACAAGGAATTACGTGAGTCTCATTTTCTTGGACGGGTTCTGGTTTGTACATATACCATTTGATAGAATGGTCAAAATTCTGTTTCTTGTACAATTCCCAGTGGATCCCCTTTCCATCCAAGAGTGCCTAGTCTTGTACTCCTTCCGTATTAGTTTGCTGCATTTGCTATGTGATGAGCCATTTAATCTCTTCCTCTGTACTCTCTTTTCCCACTTCCTTTCTCTCTCTTTATATATATACATATATCATTTTGCTCATACCTATTTATCCCAATCTATCTATCTATCTATCTATCTATCTATCTATCCTTTCATGGAGGTGCTCGTGGTGTAATGGTTATCGTTGTAGGAAATGGATACGGCGACACGAGTTCAAATCCTGGACGAGGCTGATTGCATTTCACATAGCACTTATACCCTTGGGAAAGGTATGAATCCAATTATTCTCCCTCCAGCTATGGGTAAATAGTAGGACAGACTGGGTTCTTCAGCCTTGGTGAGGCAACTAGTCTAGGAGAAGGAAAACTCTGAATTCAAACCTGTTAAACTCCGCTTAAAAATTTGACCTTTTGTCATATCCAGCTCGAGTGGATGGGTTGGGTAAATAGGATCTATCTACTCTTTGATTTATTCTATCCTGTCGTATCGACGTAAGCATTTTATTGGTGTATAACACTCCCAATCTTCCAATACAATCTTTGTATACCGGATTTATTATGTACGAGCCATATTTATTTTCATGGTCAGAAAAATATTCTATTAATTTAGGTCGACTGAAAGATTTGATTTTCTTAAACATTTCTTGCTAAAACTGCTATCGCTATAATTTGGTTTAGTTTATTTGTTTAATGGCATATCAATCGTCGTGGGTTATCTAAATCTGATAGCAAAACCAACCTTGAAGAATAACAGTAGCGGTACTATTCAAACGATATATCATATTTACCAACCCCTTCGCTCGAGCAGGATGTGACACAAGGTCAGTTTTTAAGCGAAGTTTAACAGGTTTGAATTCAGAGTTTTCCTTCTCCTAGACTAGTTTCCTCACCGAGGCTGAAGAACCTAGTCTGCCCTACTATCTACCCATAGCTGGAGGGAGAATAATTGGATTCATACCTTTCCCAAGGGTATAAGTGCTATGTGAAATGCAATCAGTCTCGTCCAGGATTTGAACTTGTGTCGCCGTGTCCATTTCCTACGACATTACACCACGAGCACCTCTATTTAAACGATATATAGGGGAATAAGGAGTTTATACATTTCCTGGGGATATTAATCCGAAAGTGAACCTACGACAAGAATTCGAACTTGCTTACAATGATATCGCAGTCCTGCACGTAAGCTACTACGCTACAGAGACTTGAGTTCGGTTCTCATTGGGTGCCCCATTCATGCGGCCTTGTGCTACATCTAAGCAAAAAGCTTAGTAAATTAATACTACGCTACAGAGACTTCCCCTCGGTCGCTATACGATGTATTTCCAATTAATGCTCCACAAACTATTACTATGGTATCGCTGATAACTACGACGAATGTCTGCATATATATATATATATATATATAGATCTGTGTGTGTCTGTGTGTGTGTATTCACTTTTTCTTTCTTGTTTCAATAGCCTTTTAAACAGTGGAACAAAATCTCTTTAATGCAATCAATAAAAACTGATAGTTGCCATACTAACAGTGTTATTACTGTTACTTATCAATCCCTCTATTAAGATTGAACCTCCTGATAAGTCACGATTAGGACAGGTTCCCGCTCGATCACTAAAGTTAAGCAGCGATTTGCATACTCAGTACTTAGTTGGATAATCACTTAGGGAACAAAGGTTACCGTCAGCCATCTGAGGTCAATGATACAGACTGAATTCTAAAAAACTGAGTGCTTTGGGTATGACACTAAACTGCATCTGGTGGTGAGGCTACAGTTCTAAAGATCTTTGAGTTTGTGAAGTACTCATTCCTTGCTATTGCTCCTAGTTTCAATCTAACCTTGTTAGGGTCTCATCTAAGAGTCAAGAAATGTAAATATGAACGTACAATGAACGCAATTTCCTAACCTCTAGGAATAAAATAACCCTTAACAGGTTGAATGTGTCTTTAAAATCGATGTATCTTTTAGCTATTTCTGTGCTTAAGATGGCTGACCGTAGTCGAGGGCGACCCGAAGTTTCCCCTTTTAATAGCTACTATTCCTTTCCCTGGATTGCACCAGTTAACTTTGATCCGTACCTTATAATGCTGAGTGTTAAGCAAGTGCCATTTATTGAGTCTTTAGTGGAATTTAACCTGGGATTGAGCCTCGGTCTCCCGAGCCGTTGGTGAACACTCATTTGATGATTGTACTACTGAAAACTTCATAAAACTAGCAGGAAACATTCATTCATTTTAGGTTATACGAAGGCAGGGTGAAAAAAAAAAGAAGGAAAATAAATATGTTTCTTCACAATTTTTTCCATAAATGTAAATTTTGCATTGTTTGAAATGGCTTTATGGTAAAAATTATTTTAATTACGCAAAATATTTGTTTTGGGGCAATTTGAAACGGCAACAAATCAAATTGTGTGCTACAAGCTTGAACAGAGGCCTGTTATCAAATCTTTGGTGGCTGGGAAGTGCAAACTATGTGAAATTCATAGAGGAATGTGTGATGTGTATAGAGAAACATGTTTGAGTCTAAAAGTGTTTACAAATGGGCCAAATTGTCAAAAGAAGATCGAAATAGTATTTAAGATAAAGACAAGCCAAGCAGGCCAATATGGTGGGCACACCTGAAATGGTGGATTCTGTCAATAAACTCATTTTGGCTGACAGATGAATTGCAATTGAGGATATTTCTGGACAACTGGGAATTTCTGTGCGTGGTGGCCTTACCTTTTCTAAGCTTGGTTGAGTTCTTAAAATGTTGACGCCAGAGCACAAGGCCTCATTCTACAGCAAAAATAGTGGAAACAATCTGTTAGTCTAGTTAAGAATCGCTGCTACATCTTTCTTTACAGTCTATATCTGGTCTTATCTAATTTTCACTTGTTTGGCCTCCTCGAATAATATCTGTGTGGAGTAAAGTTTTCAAGCGATGATGACGTGAAAAGCACCATGAGAAAATGGCTCAAAACTCAGTCCAAAGATTTTTATGTTGAAGGAATAAAAAACTTGTTTTTCGATGGGAAAATGTGTTTTAAAGAATGGAGTTTATATTTAGAAATAAAGCGAAGATTTTTTCCAAGTAAACTGTTATTGCAAAGTTGGTTGCTTGGGTTTTATGGCATATCACCCTTGGTAGGTTTAATACGAAAACCTGTTTATACATATGTATTAGATATATCTGCTGAGTAAGTGAATCGTTTGTAGGTATGGGAATCAGCCTGTGGATCATGCACCTACGTCTGCATTGTCTCACCCCACGTCGTGCTCTATTTCTTGGCGGGTTCGAATCGAAGTGCACAAAACAGAGACGAGTCTACTATGGAAGAAAAAGGCGAAAGCAAAAAGCTTGAATATTTGTTGTTTAGCAAAGAAGAGTATGTATGACATTTCACCAAATGATATTGTGTGGAGTTTTCACATTCGCTACGTAGACATCAAGCGAAATTCCCTCAACTAAAACCTAAACGACTGCTAGATTTTGGGGTCGCTTCTTTCTTCGGCGGATCCTCTTAGCAGACTCTCTCTGGCCCCCTCTGTCCAGCAGACTGATTTTACTGGTATATATGCTGAGGTGAACATTTTCTACTTCCGGATTTTAGCCACCCATAGCCTTGATATAAAATATTGCCTGGCTGTATGTCTCCGGGACATCCAAAAAGATATAATAAAATGAAAGCTTTTAAAACACAGCTTCACTTTATCTAATCATCTGAACTTAATACTCACAGGATTGGCTTTGTGGTTTCGCGCACAAAATACTTAAGCCCTCCCACACATTCAACATAACCATGTAGATATGTCCCGAGGCGCCTCTGGTGGTGTAATGGTTAGCAAGCTCGACTAGCAAACCTACACGAGTGAGTTCGAGTCTCATTGGGTGCCCCTTTCATATGGCTTGTGCTTCATCTAAGCAAAAAGCTTAGTAAATTTCCATGTAGATATGTCCCGACCGCTCTATGGACATACACATATATATACACATACATATATACATACCTATGGCAACTCAAAACCATACACATATGTATACATACGCACGTACATACATACACACATACATTTACTCACATCAACTCATGTGTCTACACATACGCACATACATATAGCTAACTTTATATATTGTGTCCTCGTGGTGTAATGGTTAAAGCGATGGACTGCGGAATCGTAGTACGCGAGTTCGTACTCCAGTCGTGCTATTACGTTCACTTTCGGACAAATACCCTTGGGAAAGGTATGAACCCCCTTATCCTCCCAGCTATGGGTTAAATAGTACCACTACTGTTCTCGGAGAATGGCTTTGGCATTAAATAACCTAAAAAGAGTTGATATGCTATTAAACAAAGAAACCGAAACCGAACTTTATATACTACCACACCAGAGTCTACTGTATTACATAGGTAACAATTTTTAAACGAGCCAAAGCACAGTTGTTTGCACATAGTTAAATCATTTCAAATTTTGCGAACACTAATAGTTTTATTTGCTATTGAACACTGATAGTCTTATTTGCTGACAGTTAAATGGTTTTAAGTATTGCAATCTAACACTAGTAATTCTATTCAACTTTATTTATTTGTTTGCACACAGTTAAATCGTTCCAAGTGTTACTATGAATTACTAATAATTCAGTTTAACAACAGTCATTTGTTTGCACGCAGTTAAATGATTTCAAGTATAGAAAATCATTAAATATTTCTGTTTGACTCACAGATGGCACCCTAACAGGTACAACTATTTCGAGTCAGAGTCGACCTGACAGTAATGGCAAAGAAGGGGTACTCCACATTCCTCTAAGCTCTGGAACTGGAGTCTTACTATCAGATAGTTTTGTGTCATATCCAGGACCCTCGCTCGTGGTGGAGGTCTAACCCCTCTGCAGAGATACAGCCCAGCCCATTGTGCTTAATTCATTTAATGGGCCGAGTATATCTATCTATCTATCTATCTTAGATCAAGTGAACAGTTCTATGGAAAACTTCTTAAACTCAAACTGGTTGAATTTTACTTGCGAGGAATCAAAAAGCTATCAGATAAATGGCAAGAGGTGAATAAAAATTATTGCAAATATACTATTGATTGGGATCAATTGTTAGATTATTTATGAATAAATTATATTTTACTAAATTATTTATGACTCAACCCAATATTCATCTTTAAATGAGACCTTAACTAGTACTATTACTCCAGGTCAGAGTGGGCCTAAAAGTGCTGGTAATGAAAGTGTTATGGGGACATATCTTACCATACCCCAAAGATGGACTCGTCCAACCTAAACCTATTCGCCGAGCTTAGCTCGCTCGGAGAAGACAAGTTCTCGTTTCTTACGTGACATTTGACAAGCTGAGAATGGCTTGTACTTCCTTTGCATGACTTTCTTTTTCTGCTAATACAATAACGTTCACCTATCACCCGTTATTTGAGTTGTTCTTCCACCGGTCTTATCTGAAGACCACAACAGTAAGTATACTCCAGATATTCTGAACAAGAACCTTACTACCGGATGAAGCTTAATGTCATGCTGTTATAGAGAAGACATGATGCTCCTTCGTATTCTATTTGAATATGAGTATTGACTGTGTTATCCGGGGTGGGGCCGTCTTCCCTGCGAGATTAGCTTGCAATATACCTCTTTTAAAACATCCTTATACGTCTTTTTATAGTAAGTTACGGTTCAAGTTATTATTCCAATAACTCACACCAGCAACATTACAATACATACCCAGAACACCTCTTTTTTAATGTGTGTATGTGTATTTAGGGAGTCTTACCCTTCTGCTATTAGCGACAGGACCCTAAAGCTTGAAATAGATCACATTCACATCAGTAGTATTGTATGACGTTTTTGTTTTTATTAAATGATAGCTTTTAGTCCTTACCGCTGGTTTTATAAAATTAACAGATTATCGCTCAAATGTTCATTTCACGGTTAATTAACCTCAGTAGAATTCTCCCGCCTGTGTTGAAGACAAAGAATAGACAATGAAACTAAAATGTATATTATAAACTTACTTTATAACGTCCGCTGAACAGCTGCTGACTCATCATTATTGTTTTTGAAATGTCTATGTATATGTTTGTCATTTCTTGTGCTTATTTAACATAAGAATCATATATTTAATATTAGGAAGTGTAGTCTGTGGTAAGACAACCGATTATCTCCCCTGTCGCCCTTTGCCTGAACTGCTGTCGTGGCTTGGAAGTCACTACCTCGACTAAAAATCCTTAGCTTCTGAAAGTACTGTTCCAATTACTCACCTGTTGATTCAGACGAGTTACTGACGAGGCGACTCCAGAGAATTATCAAAAGACCCAGTCACCGGTTTGATTTTGTGCCATAAAAAACAAAATGGTCCACGGGAAAAAAGTAGTAAGACTACAGATTACCTCCCCTGTCATTCTTGATAAATTACTGGAACGATAATCATATCAAAATAATATTTTGAGAGTTTTTTTAAGGTGTTGTCTTTTGTTACAGTGATATGTGTATGTTTATTTGGATATTAATGAGTAATATTTTATGTCTCTAGATTTTCGAGCTATCATTCTTATGGGGTATAAGAGGTTTTGGTGTGTTGGGAAAGATTATGAAGTTGGTTACAGGATTTTTTCTTACTCTCATTCACTTATGACATATTTACCAACCCCTCCGCTCGGGCAGGATATGACACAAGGTCAATTTTTAAGCGGAGTTTAACAGGTTTCAATTCAGAGTTTTCCTTCTCCTAGACTAGTTGCCTCACCAAGGCTGAAGAACCTAGTCTGTCCTACTATTTACCCATAGCTGGAGGGAGAATATTTGGATTCATACCTTTCCTAAGGCTATTAGTGCTATGTGAAATGCAATCAGTCTCGTCCAAGATTTGAACTCGTGTCGCCATGTCCATATCCTGCGACGATAATCGTTACACCACGGGCACCTCCTCATTCACTTATGATCCTATTTTGTTAGTTGTTCAGGCTGAAAAGGAATAAATTACGGAAAATAGACAGGGATACTTTCAAACTCAACTTTTATTCTTTGGTTTACAACTATCTCGTAGAGAGGAATATTTTTTTTTCCGAATCAGTAAAATAGCTGTCTGCTCAGTCGAGTTATCTATCGTGATCTGAGAAGGAGTTTCTTTTTGGCGCCAGGAAGCCCATCTTTTCAGGCAGGCATAGATTGCCCTTCTTGTCAGAGACCTCCAAGGAGATTGTTATTTTTTGTATTTATTTATTTCATTTTATGTTTATTTAATTCTTATTCATTTATTTATTGATTTTTTGTTATTTTTTTTTAAATTTATTATTCCGTCCCTTCACTTTGTAAAAAAAGTCTTAGACTACTTTCAAACCATAAATAGGTATACTCTCCTGAATGCATACCCCGTATCGGCGAGATGATAATGGAATCGCCAAATATTTAACACGTTGGATCTTAAAAGAATGCTTACCACTAAGTCCAAGGGAGTAAGGAGAACTGGGTAGTTTTTTTGTATATCCTTGCTAATCTTTTTTTGTCGGTACTTACAACAGATTCACAAATACAATTGTTATATTCTCATAAGCATACACATATACAGATTCATCTACATATACATGCAGAATCATAACGACACAAATAAACAGACGAGAGAAGACTTCTTTAAAAAATATACCTCTCACTTTATTTGTAACATTTGCGTGTGAGAGGGAGTTGGAGACCGAACAGAAACTGCAATATATTGACCCCCACTCTTATGGCCATCAACGTTTTGTCTTTCTCGTTCTCCAGGGCTGCTCAACTGGAGACCCAGAGGCTCAGCTTTCTGCTGATGTTGGCTTTTTCTACCACATCTTATCACCAACTGGTCTGGTCCCCAAACTCCATCGGGGGTTCCGAGGGCCCCTTCGGCCGAGTGTGGCTTTCCCTACTACATCTTGTCTCCGACTTCTCTGGTCCCTAACTCACTGACTTCCTGTCTTCATCGAGTTATATAATAGTTCAATCGCCCACTCAATCTTTGAAATGGCATGTTTGATCGTCATCAAGCAGAAATAACTGTCATGCAGTTCAGAGGTCACTCTCTTCCGGTGCATCAGTCTATGAGTGTATCATGGGTTTTTACCTTGTCCCATTTCGTCAGCCAAATCCGCCTACGCGATTTCTTTCGATTACTGGCCATTGGGATGTGTCACTTCCTTCCGGTGCATCACTTTGGAATGGCATGTTTGGCCGGGTCGAAGGTCAAAATACAACACAGTCACCTTCCATCCCAACTAACTCCAAATAACCTCATACCCTCTCTGTTATTTATTCTCTACTACGAGAATTCTTAGCGTTCATGAAGTAAGTAAAAAGAGGAAGGCTTCTCATTTAAAGCTTTGAACAACAGTTAACAGAGAAAGGATGCGATTGGTGATTTGTGTCAATGCTCGTTGATTCGAAATTGAATTGAAAGCAGAAAACACGGGAAAAAATAGCGGCAACAAGTGGTAACGAAAATGACACAACAAAAAAGACACAAAAAAGACACAACAAAAAAAAAAACTGGTTGAAGATTAGCGAACCCATCCAATCTACTCAGCACGAAATAGGATATTGGAAAAGAATGTTCACCCTTTTCTCGTTGTGATCAAATAAATACAACGAGGTAATACGTTTTTTAAAGATATTAAGTAGATTAAATCAAAGACTATGAATATCAGTATGAAGCGTTAAGTTTATCTTCTCTGCATGATCAGTGTGTAGCAACACTACTTTTAATTGATTTAATTTAAGTTTTTTCTCCTGGGTTATTTGCTTTATGGTTTATCAACTCACATGGATTATCTAATACCAAATCCTGTTTTTATATATGATTTGTAAGCGGATTGTTTGAAACGAGTAAGAGTTCATTTGCTTGCACATAGTTAAATGGTTTCAAGTACTGCTATTTAACACTAATTATTCTATTTAATATTAATCATTTGTTTGCACACGGATAAATGGTTTCAAGTTTTGCTATCTAATATAAATGATTATATTTTATATCAATCATTTATTTGCACATATATAGTTTCAAGAATCGCAATCAAATACTAATAATTATATCTAATATTAATAATCTATTTGCATAAAGTTAAATGGTTTCAAGTACGGCTAATGATTATATTTTTTAGAGTATTCGGACTATTGTTCTCTTCTTTGTTGTTATAACAAAAAAAGGTAAAGTAAAGTTGGCGACCTTAGTCGAAGGTGACCCGAAAGCGCCTTTTTCAATAGCTACCACACCGAAAAAATAAGTAAAGTCCATTAGGGTACCTCATTCTGACGGCCTTGTGCCACATCTGAGCAAAAAGCTTAGTTGTTGTCGTAGTCGTAGTCGTGGACTACCCGAAGATTCCCTTTCCCATTGTTACTACATCGAGGTGTTGGGAAGTGCGCTAATCCTTTCCCTGGATTGCTCCACTTACCGTTGATCCTTACTGTATAATGCTGAGTGTAAAGCAAGGTGGCATCAAGTACTATTTTTGAGTCCTCGATCAGGGATTGAACCCCGGTCTCCCGGATCATTGGCGAACACTCTCCTCGAAACATGAATATAATAGTCCGAATACCCAAAAAATTAGACAAGCAAATAATTCTATCCAATATTAATCACTTGTTCGCACAAGTTTATGTCATATACTCTACTGGTGAACAGTAATGGGTATGTCCTATCTTCATAAATACGTCGTACACTATTGTGAGGGGGTATTTTGCTGACTAAGTGGGCATCTCGAGTTGTGTAATGGTTAGCAAGCTTGACTAGCAAACCTTCAAGAGTGAGTTCGAGTCTCATTGGGTGCCCTATTCATTCGGTCTTATGCCACATCTAAGCAAAACGCTTAGTTAATTACTACTATTTTGCTGACTAAGTAGTCACCACTAGCAGTAGGTACCTTCTTCATGTTGCTGGCGAGTATTGTATTTTATTGATGTTATAAAGATTTTCATTTTATTTTCAAACCCCGTGTTAGTTATTTCTTATTCAGTAACCTTTTCTATGGTTTCAACAGTTTAAAAGGCTTCAAGTATTGCTTTTTAACATTAGTAATTCTATTTGTCAAGTATGCATATCTAATACGAACAATTTGCACACAGTTATATGGTTTCAAAACACTGCAAATAATAATCTTTAGTTAATGATTTAACTGTTCCATCTGACCCATTAATAGGACCCGAACAAGAACTACCACTCCAGGTCAGAGTGGACCGGAGAATAATAGTAATGAAGGAGTGCTCTACATTCCTAAACCCCAGGACTTGAACCTTACCATCAGTTTAGTGTCATACATAGGACACTCCAACTCTTGTTTTACTCAACGCGATGGACACTCAGCCATCGCCTTTTAGCCCCTTTAAGATAAGAATTGTTCAGTGTTAGTTTGCCACAAGAGCAATTTAAAGAATACGGTTGGGACAATCATCTAAGTAACATGACCAGCCAAATTAGAGTGTCGCAGGTCACATGACTACTTTGGCTACCCGACCAAGGGCAGCTCAGCCACAAGGATCCCGTTTTACAAGTTACCAACCACCGCCAACAGGGGGTGTCCTCGTGGTGTAATGGTTAAAGCGATGAACTGCGGAATCGTAGTACGCGAGTTCGGACTCCAGTCGCGCTATTATGTTCACTTTCGGGCAAATACCCTTGGGAAAGGTATGAACCCCCTTATTCTCCCTCCAGCTATGGGTAAATAGTAGGACGGACTAGGTTCTTCAGCCTTGTTGAGGCAACTAGTCTAGGAGAAGGAAAACTCTGAATTCAAACCTGTTAAACTCCGCTTAAAAATTGACCTTGTGTCATATCCTGCCCGAGCGGAGGGGTTGGTAAATAGTACCAACCACCGCCAACAGGTCTTCTCGTTTGTGGGAGGAGGAGGTCTTACGCCTCTGCATAGGTGCAATCAACGGATGGATGGGTTCAAATAGAAACAAGTTTAAATAATTGAAATTGTTTTTCATTTTCTTAAAAATCCCAAATCGGTGAGCATCTAACTGGTTATTTTCCTATCAACACTATCGTGTAACATATTGACCTTCGACCGAACCGCCAACCAAGAAACAGGTGCATCCGGTCGAGGATGTCAGAATATCACCTTGACCCGTGGACGGGTTGAATTCGGTGCAGATGCGACGCTCACAGGAAGCAGGTGAACGTCAAACAATTATATAACCGGGTGCCAAAACGGTTTGAGTTAGTTGGAGTCAGTTGCAGTTGGAGTTCGAGTTGGAGTTCGAGGCAGTGAGATCCAGCTCCAGACAGAGGGCCTGCGGCCCTCAGTGACCCCTGGTTGAGCAGTCTAGCAGAATGAGAAAGAAGTGCTGCTCCAGACAGAGGAACCTGGGGTCAATATGTTGCAGTCTGTTCCGTCTCCAACTCACCTCTCACACACAACCCTTTCGCAACCCTTTCAAGAATAAAGTGTGAGAGGTATATTTTTCTAAAGAAGTGTGTCCGTTCGTCATTATTGTTGGTTTTGTTTCCGCATATATATGTGTACGTATAGTTGTATCACGGCTATACAACAATGGGAGGAGCTTAGAATGCGTTGATTGTATCCCTTGCTGAGGATTATTACTCCCCCCTCTAAAAAGGATACTCTGAATATGATTAATTTTTTGCGGGAAGGTGGGTAGATCTTACACCTTTGTAAGTGATAAAATATTCTAAGCCCCACCGATAAGACTGGTTTCTGATGACTCGTTTCCGATTGTCTTATTATTGCTTTATTCTTTTTTGGTTTAATGGCATATCAACCTACGTTGGTTGGTTAATGCCAAAGACGTCTTTGTAGAAGGATAGCAGTGATACTATTTAACCCATAGCTGGGGGTATATGGGAATTAATACCTTTCCCAAGGGTATTATTCTGAAAGTGGGCATAATAGCATGACTGGAGCTCGAACTCGTTTACTTCGAGCCTGCAGGAAATACTTGAACCATTACGCCATAAGGACTCACCCCTTTCACCATTAAGAAGATGAAAGATGATCCTAGTAAAAAGATGATTACCATAATATAATGATATACTCTTGATAAGTAAAAAAATAATCTCATTTTTTGGTCTTGCTTTGATGGAGCAAGTGAAATGCTTATGATGACACATCAACACCTATATGAACAAAGGAACAAACCAAGGAGTGTCGGCTAATTTGAAACACACCGCTCCCCTCCCAAATGAAGAGCTCATTGTCATGTGTTCTGATAGCAAATTGATAAATCTTGGGGACACTCGGATACCATAAAATAATTTTCATAATAAAGAATGATATGAAAATATGGTAAGACTCTAATTCTGGTGATCTAGAGAGTATAGACTCCTTCTTCGACTCGGACCCAGTGTGGTAGTACTTATTAGGTTCCCATCTATGGCTCAAATAGATCTGTGTGGAAACTATTTGTATTAGATGGGAATACTTGCTTTCTTTCTTAAAACATTCCTGGTTTATATAATGCCAAAGCTATTCTTAAAGAAGAACAGTAGTTATACTATTTAACTCATAGCTTGGGGGATAAGGGGGTTGGTCATACCTTTACCAAGAGTATTAGTTCGAAAATGAACGTAATAGTGTGACTGAAGTTTGAACTCGCTTACTTCGAGGCCACAATCCAGCACGTTAACCACTACGCCACGGGGATTCCCCTATAGGCATACTTGATATCATATAACTGTGCAAAAAATCTCTAAAGAAAATAGACAAAATATGTAAATTCATACGCAATTTCCTAATCTCTAAACATAGAATAACCCCAGACGAGTTGACATGCCATAAAAATCAGCCAAGCAATCAATCCAAATGAAAAATTTGCTGATTTCAAACGGGAACATCGTTATGCTATTCGATCACTTGACGTCCTTGGCTAATTTGCATAGGAAAAACAAGCTGCTCTTGACCACGGTTTCAAGGGTGGGTTAACAATCAGGAATGATTTCCCTGTGATAATGATTTGTAACCATTGTCGGCAAATGGTTTTGGATGATTCTATTAAACATATAAAACGAAAAGGTTTGAAACATCCATGGACGAAGGTTTAAGTAATTCAACGTGGTATCACCGAGGAACTCACATCAAGATTGATAACTTCAGGAAGCCCAAGTTCTTTTAAGGAGCTTCCAAGGAAACTTTGATTTGCAGTATGTATGGTCAAGACACGTATCTTGTTCTCATATTTACCCAGATGAAATTCTCGATAATTCCAGTTTTCATGGCTATCTTCTTGATAATTATCGATTATCACTGATAACTGAGAGTTTTTATTATTGATAATTACTTGATAATTACTACCACATCCGTAGGTGCCTTTTACTGGGGGTGTTCTCCTTGTATAATGGTTACAGCGATGGACTGAGGAGTTGTAGTAAGCGAATTCGAACACAAGTCGCGCTTTTACGTTCACTTCGGATGAATACTCTTGGGAAAAGTATGAACCCCTGTTACGTTCCGCTCTCTGGTCAAACAAACGACAACACAGAATATATATATAATAGTATATATTTATTTTCTCGACGGACGCTTGTGTGAAGTAGGAGCAGTCAGGAGAGGAATTAGAATCGTTCGTCTATGAGGCTTGAACTCTTCGATGTAAGTAGACGATGGCCGAGACAACGCACTCAGAGTGATGACGAGGTCAGCTTCGTGAACAGCGGAATCTTTTCCTTGCCTTCTGTTCAATTTGTCGGCTTTATATTACCTTTAAACTCCCACGCGGAGATATGGACACGCCTCCACGCCTCCGCAATTTCTTTCGATATCTGGCGATCGGGAGGTGCCACTTCCGCTATCTTTGGAATGGCCTGTGTGATCGTCATCGAGCGGAAATAACTGTCATGCAGTTCACAGGTCACTCTCTTCCGGTGCTTCACTCTGAAGTAGGACCTTCATCTTGTCCCATATTATCGGCCGAGCTCACCTGCGCGATTTCTTTCGATTATTGGCCATTGGGATGTGTCACTTCCGCTATCTTCGGAATGGCAGGTGTGATCGTCATCGAACGGAAATAACTATCATGCAGTTCATAGGTCACTCTCTTCCGGTGTATCACTTTTTTACGGCACAGTGAGAATTTTTTTTACCTTGTCTCATATTGTGAGCCAAGCTGTATTTTACACTCCCTTATCCTCCCAGCTATACGTTAAATAGTGTCACAACTGTTCTTCTAAAACGATGGATGTAGCATTAAATAACGAACAAAGGTTGATATGTCATTAAACAAAGAAACCAAACCAAACCTTTGTACTGTACAGTTCACGCCAAAAGGGCAGCCTCACATTTCTATGTATCACATTACATTTAGATGGCTGGTTAGTCTTTTTATTACATAATATATTTGTGACATCTATTATTGGCATATAGTGTTTGATTCAAATTAGATCCTGAGCCGTTAAATGTGTGAAAAACATAGAGGGTTTAACCGGTATGATTGCCAGCCATTGAGCTCAGGGTCAATCTGAGACCACAGCTCATATTGAATGATTTCAATCATGCGACCAAAACGCTTTCTAGAGTTTAAAAGTTAGTTGGTGGGAAACCCTCGGCTCGATAGACTGAATGTTCTATCTTGCTCCTTGATTCCTTGTCGAGGCCGCAACGGGTAATGATTGAAAAGACGCCAAGAAACAAAATTAAAATGTGAATATAAAAATCTAGTCGCATTTTTATTCATCATCCTTGCAGAGATAAATGTAAGAGAACGAGAGATGAAAACAGAAGACAATGAGTGAAAAACAAAGCAAAATGAAGCGAATCGAAGTGATATCGGTCAACTGAAGAGTAAAGGCTATGCAACATTTTCAACTTCTGATTGACGGCTTACCCCATCATATCTTAAGTGTAGGGGGTCAGTTTTTACGCGAGGTACAACTAGTTTTAATTCAGAATTTTTCTTCTCCAAGACAGGTTGCCTTACCAAGACAAAGAACCCTATTGCTAGGGGGAAGAAAAGAAATAGATTCATACTCTTTCCGATGATTTTACTATTAAGTAAATCGCAGACAACCTCGTTCAGGATTTGAACTCAGTTCCCCGATTCCAAGAAAATCAATGTAAGGCCCTTTTAACGGCAACGTTTACATTAATGCATACTTTCACTCCTGAATATTCATTAGGGAACATCGCCACTGAACTCCAAAATAATCCATTTTCATTTCTCGGTTTCACTAAATTCTCACTGGGGATCAACTGATGCATTCTTCGTTGGCTTTCCATATATCGTTCTCCAGGTCTTTTATTTCCCTTAAACAAAAGCTCCATTATAAGAAAGAATTTTGTTTTTTGAAAAGCGAACCTTCGTGATGTTATTAAAAAAACGCGCGGAATTTTTTTTGTTTTGTTTGTAGGGGCGAGGTTGTAAAAAGTCATCCTTACGCCGATTTTCCCACGGTATGGAAAAAATCCTGTCTCAAATTACATAAAATTCAGTTGAGCCATTGAAAAGACACCTCTTCGTATAAACAAATTACTGACCAGCGTCAAAAAATCTTAAATAAAACTACGAATAACATAATAAAACTATGTGAAAACGGGTTCTACCATGAAACTAGAAAAAAAAAAAAAATCCAAGAAACTAAGAATAGAATTCCTGATTTATTAAATAATACATATAAAAAAGTAAAGTCCCATTGGGTGTCCCATTTTTACGGCCTTGTGCCACATCTTAGCAAAAAGCTTAGTTGTTGTCGTAGTCGTAGTCGAGGGTGACCAGAAAGGTCCCTTTTCAATAACTACTACATCAAGGTGTAGGGGAGGGCGCTACCCCTTTTCCAGGATTGCTCCACTTTACCCTTGATACGTACCTTATAATGCTGAGTGTTAAGCAAGGAGATATCAAGTACCATTTTTTGAGTCTTTGGTATGATTCGAACTGGGATTGAACCCCAGGCTCTCGGGCCATTGGCGAATACCCAATAAATTACTATAAAAAAGTGAAGTTGGTGAACGTAGTACAGGCGACCCAAAGGCTTCCTTTTCAATTGCTACAACACAGAGGTGTAGAGGAGGGCGCTACTCCTTTTCCAGGATTGCTCTACTTTACCATTGACCCATACCTTATAATGCTGAGTGATAATCAAGGAGTTATCAAGTACCATTTTTTGAGTCTTTTTTGTGGCTCGAACTGGGATTGAACCCCAGCCACGGGCGAACACTATACCCACTATGCCAATAAGCCGACAAAGAAGAGGTTCTTCCTTGAATAAAAAACGAAATATCACTTCTAAACCCTTTTAAGCGTTTGGTGTCTCCATTTTCCACTTAATTGTATCATATATATAATGTTTGTAATGGTTGGGTATGATACATACTAACTAAAGCACCCCACGAATAATAAACCCTTTCAACAAAATAAATATCGCACTTAAATTTTGCAAAAGTACTGACCATAGCTCCTCTTAAATACGATCAATTGATACGATCAAAAACGCTTGCGAGCAAAAACTAGGGTAACTTCTCTGTCAATTGGACTCTGATATTAAGAAATTAGCACGAAAGGTAGAACATTTTTTTAAATTAATAAGATTGTAAACAAAGAAGTCCCGTGGACCTAATTTGTATAAACAATACATATAAATATATATATAGATAAAATATCTGCAAACGCTGATCTTAAATGGATTGAAACATCAAACTGGATGGAGCTGCTTTGAAATAGGATGGATAGATTTGGTGTGACACATAAACGCCTAAATAAACAAACCAAGCAGTCATAGCTAATTGGCAACACATTCCTCTTATGTTTAACATAAACTTCTCTAATGAAGAGCTCATTGCCAGGTGTCGTGACAGCAGATTTATAAATCTTGAAGACAGTCGGTTACTATAAAATAATTTCAATAATAATGAATAATATGAAAATTATCTACCATAAATTCTCCACTTTATATAAATGCATATGAATCATCATTCTGTTTGTGATTTTACCGTTCGTTTCTTTGAAGATGGCACCTGCTGGGGCCGAAAGTACTTAGGAAAAAATATGACGCTTTTTTCATTCATCCCATCCAGATGTTAAACGATTCATACGAAAACTTAAACAGATCAACTATAAAATAAGCAGAAACAAAGTATATGTCCTATTTAATCACACACACACACGCATACACACACACACATATATATATATATAAACCAGATGGTAATAAAATAATGTCATTATTTTCTCAGTAAATTGATATATAGCATTTGCGAAATGTCAAAGCTTCCTTTGCTCGCGTGATATCAATTCTATTTAGAATGAGTCATTTAAAGTACATTACAAATTTATTTATTCTTATTAGTAATTCTTTTTTATCAATTCAAAAGCTTTTTACCCTCTTTCACAATATTCACATTGTGATTTTTCCCCCTTCGAATAGAATTGAAATACGAGAAAGAATCAAACATATGTTACAATTTCATTCACATCAACAAAGTCATTGATGATCAATACGAACATTCAGTTAATTTTAATTGATTTCTCCAATAGAATGAGCTGTCATACATTTACGTATTATATATATTGAATGTGCAAACGATGTAATTCAAGAGACGGGATATCTACAAGAAGATAATAAATTGAATTTGACTTTGGTGGTAACTGGTTCTTTATTTTAATAAGAATGTTTGTTTCAAATTCAGCCCTTTTTTTCTCTTACATTCGGCCATCCCGATGGTATTTTGTTTTATAGAAGATCAAACCTTGTTGAGTCATTTAATGCCCAAGTATTCATATCTAATTCAAATAATTTGCACACATCTATATGTTATCAAGTATTCCTACCTAATAGCAATAATTCGCACACAGTTCTATGGTATACAGTATTCCTAGCTAATACAAAGAATTTTCACACATTTATATGGTATTAAGTCATCATCGTCATCATATCATGCCGCTTGCACGGATTTCCTTGACTCTCCTTCGCCATTCATCTTTATCGTCCATCACACTCAGCAGGTCATCTAGACTAGATCCTGCGTTTGTACAGAGCTGTTGTAGATAAGTTCTAGCTGGTCATTCAACACCTGCTTGTCTGTGTGAAGGAGTTCACCAGAGAACGTCGCTTATGAGTTCGTTCTTACTTCTCCAGAATATCCCAGATGTCTTGTTCGTCTGATTTGAATTGCTTTAGAGATGGGAAGTAGGTGGCCGTACAGCTGTTATTTTGTGGGATGCTGCTTCCATGATTTGCTCAATATAGCTCGTAGCATTCTCGTGCAATTACCGTCAAGCTTTTTTCTCCATACACTTAGTCAGCGGCCATGTGATGCATCCATATAGTAGTATGGACACAACTGCTGCTTGAAAAAAAAAATGCGTTAAAAATGATATTAAATATTTCTGTCTAATACTAATAATTTTCAAATATTTACTTGATCTTCAGTCACTACCACTCAGCGGCAGAATGGACCTGGGTGTAAATGACAACGAAAACGTGACTCCACAGTCCCCTGAGCTCTAGAACCGGTGTCTAACTGCCGGATGCAGTTTGATACTATACCCAGAGCCGCACCTTTTTTAGATGAAGGAGGTCTCACCCGCATGCAATCAGTATATTCTCGGCCTTGTTGCCAGGACGCGATGGTATTTGGGACAGGAAGGCAATCCTATAACGTTTTTCTCTATCTTAAAATTACTTACGGCGTACTTTTAACGCTTAAAAACGAAAGCAAATATATTTTCTCTTCCCTATTCGTGTTAAACTAATTTGAAACAAAATAACATTTTATAACAACTTAAAATGATATTAGATCAAGGTATTTTTTAAGGTCGTCTGATCAAAATATGACGAGAATGAATCGATATATAGATTGTGGGATTACCTTACTAGTCTGCGAAAGAATTTCTGCGAGTGACCTCTAGATGTTGCCATCGCGCAAAAAAGCCGAGTATATGAGAAAAAGGTACAAAGACCCGTTCTCTTTACTTGTAGGAAGACTTACACACAAAACGTATCTCAATCACCACTAAGGGACTTTTCGTCTTATGTTAAACTTGTGTTGCATTAAACACGACACTACAAAATAGAACACAGTTTTAGTCCTTAGTCGAGGGTGACCCGAAGGCTCCCTTTTCAACAGCTGCTACACCAAGGTGTAAGAGAGAGCGCTACTCCTTTCCCTGGATTGCTCCACTTTACCCTTGATCATTCCCTTATAATGCTGAGAGTTAAGTAAGGCGGCATCAAGTACCATTTTTTAAGTATTTAGTATGACTCAACCTGGGATTGAACCCCGGTCTCCTGGAACATTGGCAAACACTCTACTCATTAATGCCCTACACTTTCTCTCTCTCTCTCTCTCTCTCTCTCTCTCTCTCTCTCTCTCCCTCTCTCTCAACACACACACGCAGATATTTAATAGTGCTATACAACCAACAACTAAGGAATTCTCATCATATATGTATTTTCTTAACCTCTCAGCGATGAGCAGATTGCGACACAATTTGAATTTTATGAGCGGAGTAGCGCTGGTTTTTATTCAGAATCTTTTTTCCAAGAATGTTTTCCGTACCAAGGCTAGAAGCCAGTCTACTCTACTATTTACCCATAACTGAGAAGAAGGACAGATGAAGTTATTACAGCGAAGTGAAACAAAAACCGTTTCGTCTAGGATTTTAACTCGGATAGCCGTGTTCGTTTCCTAAAACAATAAATATCCCTTACAAATTTTCATAACTCTTAGACAGTTCACAGACGTGCGTACAATAAAAACATTTCTGCATATACATCTTTATTCAAAGGTTTTGTACCTCTTTTCAATTTAGTTTGATCAGGCTCTTAATTGTATGTATTGTTTTTATATTTATTCTTGAAAGAAAACATGTCTCCGATCAGAATTCCTCAGCAGAATAGTTTAGACAACTCTATTCTACAATCAATTTTCAAGTGGTTTCAACAAAATAATATTACGCATCGGCTTCTGTCGCTTAGGCACCTTTCAAAACTCAAGGAGGAAGTTTCCGTAACCTTGCGACGTTGTTCGAACTACGGTCGTGTTGTTACATTCACTTTCGGACTAATACCCTTGGGAAAGATATGAACCCTTTTATCCCCTCAGCTATGGGTTAAATGGTATGACTGTTGTCATTCTAAAAGGGTGGCTTTTGCATTAAATAACCCGCGAAGGTTGATATGCCATTAATCAAAGAAACCAAACCAAACCAAACCAAACCAAAAAATCTAAACCAGGTGCTAACTATAGCAGGGGTCAAAATTCATTACAAAAAATGGGTGGGCAAAATTAAGAGCGATGATAAGCAACCATAATATGGAAATCACATAAATAAAGTTTAGGAACTGGAAGGGTAGAAACTTCCTTATCTTTATTCAAAAAGTGGGTGAACTCCTTTCGACAGTCCCAAGGCTACTGGCAACAGGAATTCGAAAATAAAGCAAGCACAGGAACCACGTAGACACAGAAGTAAAGAATCTATAAGAAAAATATTGTCCAGAAAGAAGGGCAGAAAAAATCCCAACAAAATTCAGCAGTACATGACAATACACAATGGGATGGTAACACTTACTCAGCTACAAAAAAATCCTCTTTTAATGGAGTCGTCTTTTCTGTGTCTGTCCTTAACAATCAAATCCTTTGTATTATCTTCAAAACGAGCCCTTTACAGTGTTTCTGGTGACAGTCTACTTTTTAGAAGGCCGGTGTCGCTCAAACTACTGTCCCCCTTCATAGCAGTTCACGCCAGTGAGAAAAGGAATGTACTACTGATGAGAAGCATCAAGAGGATTAAACATCCGACAGAATGGAATAGAAATAAAACGTGAAAACCAATTTGGTGGAGTGTTTATATATCGATTATTATTTATGCTTTGTTTTTGACGTTATGGTAAATATATTAACATTTCACTAAATTGGTTTTCGCATCTAATTTTTATTCCAAATATGATGCATATGAAAATTGTTGAGTTAGCTCTAAAGATGATATCTCATTAGAGCAACTATGTTCTCGAACCAGACAAACAATTTTAAGACATGTATATTATAAGCCAGATTTCTCAAACTCAAAAACTTAAAAGTGCCATTAGATCCTGGATTCCGTCTGTTATAATTCTTATCTGTCATAAAGCTGATAGCCAGTTTTTTTTAATTTTTTTTTCTCATAAAAATACGTATTTGGTAATAAGTGGGATACGTGAATTATCACAAAATGTAAGTGGACAGATTTTTCGTTTCAAATTATCCTTAATTCCGTTTTCACTTCGGATAAATTTCATTTTTAACCAGTTTTTTATATTTTGTAGGTAAATCGATATTTATTGTTGATTTTTATTTTTACAGGCATATAAATTTGGATTCATATTTCAACTTTTCAGCTTTCGAAGTGAAAGCAGCTGCAATATTAAAGTTCATTCTACTCTTCTCTCGGGAGAAATAAGGTCTGATTCTGGCTGATCTTAAAATTGATTGTCGGTTTGTATTAGGTGTGGTGGTCAATTTAATATTGCGAATGTTGACGGAGACTTCGTGGCGTAATGGCTAAAGTACTGGGGTGCGTCTTTGAAGTAAGGGAGTTCAAACTCCAGTCGAGCTAATTTTTTTTCACTTTTGGACTAGTAAATTTGGAAAAGGTATGAAGACCCTTATCCTCCGTCTACGGGTTAAATAGTATCACTGCTGTTCTTCTACATATATGGATTTGGCATTAAATAACCTAAAAAGGTTGAATTGCCATTAAACAAAGAAGCCAAAGCTGCTGCTGTTGCAAGTGTATAAAAGAGGTAGGGGACAAAATAACAAATTTTAGGAAAATATTAATTACAGAAATTGTTCAGTCACTTTCCCTATTCGCACATTTGAGACCCCTGCTATAAACCCTCGTGTTGACTCCGCATTCCCCAAAGCTCCAGCATTGCTGGAACCTTACCATCAGATTGTTTAGTGTCATATCCGGGACACTCGTTGCGGGGGTCTTACCCCTCTGCAGAGGTGCAGTCGGTGTAATCTACAGCCCTAACCGACTGGGCAACTCAGTGTAAGTGACTCACTCTGTTTGCTGGGGTTCATCATAATCAAGACACGCTGATAGCACGGATTTTCCTGACCCCCCTCTCTCTCTCTCTATATATATATATATAAATATATCATCGATTGCTCTCAGCAGGTCTTTCAAACTACATCCTGTCTCAGTGCATAGAGTTGATGTAAATAAGTTCTTGCTAGTTACTCTACACGGGCATGTTCATGTGTAAGGGCCCATAGAAGAACGTCACTTATGAGTTCCTTTCGTTTTTCCAGCAGTCTCCCACATGTCTTAATCATCTTCAAGTAAGATGTTTTTTGAGATGGGATGTAAGTGGCTGTAAAACTGTTGTTTCGTGGGGTGTTGCTTCCAAGGTTTGTTCAAAATAGTTCGAAGTATTCTTGCATAGTTCCCATCTAGCTTTTTCTCCATGAGTTTTGTTATCGTCCACGTGGTGCATCCATACGGTAGTACTGACACAACCACAGCTTGGAATAATCCCTTAATTGCCATTACTCCCAAGTCCATTCTGACACGGAGTTGTAGTACCTGTTAGGGTCCCATTCAAAAAGATTTGTTTTAAAATTATTCGATAAGAAAATGTGCAAAAAGGGCATCTTAAGAAATAACTATGTAAATATGAACGTACACTGAACGCGATTCCTTAACCTTGAGGCATAAAATAACCCAAAACAGGCTGATAAAAAAGACTAAACCTGTAACCTAGTTTGATCGCAGTGGGGTTAGATGTATACATATATGAGAAAAGTTTATTAGTTGTTGGTTGTATAGCCTTATTAAATATACCTGTGTGTGTGTGTGTGTGTGTGTGTGTGTGTGTGTGTGTTTAGGATACTGCATGTTGTGTACTACCTCTTGTAGTGTTGTGATTAATGTGACAAAGTTTGCAAAAGCAGACGAAAAGTCCCTCAGTGGAGAAGGATATACGTTTTGTCTGTAACATGTCTTGGATAGGGGCCCATCCCTCTCCAGGTCGTGTATGAATTCAGTGTTTTCCTTCTCCTTGACAAATTGCTATGTAGAAGTAAAAAAAATCTATCTGCCTTATTATTTACCCATAGATAGAATGAGAATATTTGGATTCATACCTTTTCCAAATATATTAGTGATATTCAAATAGTAAATAGCCTCGTACAGTATTTGAACTATGTTTAAAAATCCTTTGCATTCGATATCAGCCATCTATGGGCCAAATTGATCTGTTTAGAAATTCGATAGAACCATGAGCATTAAAACAACAACAACAAAACCCTCTTTCGAAACAGCTACACAATAAATACTTACAATAAATGCGATTCCCTTACCTCTGAGTATAAAATAACCCTAGATGGATTTACATGCCATTAAAATCAGTCGATTCGCACTTCTTGCTTTATGTCAAACTAAGCTAAATTTAATAAATGATTATTTTCACCGGCTAAATTTGACATCTGAGTCAATTATATTCTATAAAATAACCAATTCATTTTAAGTGACATCTCTATGGATCACGTATATACAAACACATATTCTACATTCGTAACCAAGCACGCTGTTGTCAGGATTCTTTCCAAATAACATAATCCAACCACATGTGTGGTTGGTAAAAAGAACAAATTTGTAAGGTCGTTATGGTACAAGTGTTTATTGCATTTATTGAATTTAATTCGTTAAATGTGTTATCAGTTGGGATACGTAACCAGTGTGTTCGTTAAAGCCGATATATATATATATATATATATATATATATATATATATATATATATATATATATATATATATATTACTGTAGCGTAGACAAGTGTCAAGAGCATTTGGTAACTGTCAGTTTCTCACCTATGCAATAATCTCAACAAGGCTTGGCCTGATGATCACATAGGGATTTGTGTTGCTTCTATTTTTCTATTTTCATTCCAAACTTTAGAGATCGTTCTGTCGAACCCGATTTAAAAGAGACATTAAACCCTCTCCTCTTGAAAAGTTGACCCCATCCAAATGTTCTACATTCGTTTCTCGAAAAAATTCAGTTTAGTAAATATTTCTATTAGAGAGAGAGAGAGAGAGAGAGAGAGAGAGAGTGTGTGTGTGTGTGTGTGTGTGTGTGTGTGTGTGTGTGTGTGTGTGTGTGTGTGTGTTTCTCTTTTTTATTTACGTTCCAAACCCGAGAGATTTGTGGAGGAATAGTATTTCCCGAGATTCTGCGAAAAGCAAAACTTCAGGTGTTGGTTCCACAATAATACAACACAATTTGTACAAACAATGTGGACAAGAGAAATTTGATAAAAACAAGAACATTAAAAAACAAACAATTTTATATTTTATATCAACTCGACAATAGCGAAGATATGATTATACAAAAGGTATCGATATGTGTGTGTGTAAAACACGAATATTGTCAGTCAAATTGAATGTGTGTATATGTGTGAGTATGTTCATAGTAATCCGAATTAAAGAGGAAGATTGACTTGTACTTACATTCATGTGTACATGTGTGTATATGTGTGTGTCTTGGTATGATTGAATCTTTTGGTCTACTCTCCTAACCGTTGTGTGTATTAATAGATCATCTGGCGTAAATCTACTGCTCTGTGCTGTGCTGTGTCTGTCTGCTGGTCTGTCAGTCTCTACTTTGAACCAAAAACTTTATTCATACGTTTTGGTAACATAAAAGTGGATCAAAGTAAAATATTTAAGTTTATTACAGGACAAATAAAGTTCAAATGCGTGGACGTCGGTGAAGACACAACCCATGACCTGTCTTAACCAATCAGATTCACAGAAATTACTTATTTAATTTGGAACCTAACTAATTTTGTTTCTGTGACAAATTTTTCTACAAGTTAGTTTTTGATCCGCTTTTTCTAGATTATTCTATTCTATGTGTCCTTAGCTGATTGGTTTAAAAATATAAGAGTATAAATTCTATGTAAGTGAGATCTTGATCCTTTTTCTAGAATATTCCTATCTACGTATTCTTAGTTGATTTATCAAAAACTAAAGAAATCCTATAGATTATTCTGCTGAGCCTTCTATAAAGTAATGCATATTCTAGTTTCGTTAGACGATCAGACAGACTGAAAGAGGCATGCGCGCGCACGCGTGTGTGTGTGTGTGTGTGTAGATGTGTGTGTGTACCTACACGAACCTGCACTTAAAATACGATTCTTGTTTCCATGAACCTGCATTGATGTGGTGAGCCGACATCAGTAGGAGCATCGAGTTGTTGAAAAGACGAAGAATAACTTATCGAGTCCCGGAAGACGGAAATCCATACAAAAAGGGCTGAGTTACCTCGACCTCCGGTATCCATCCTATGTTACACTGCAGCGCCGGATTTAAACATATATAAAAGAAGCCATTAGTTTGAGCCTAACTTTCCGCAGCGGCCATAGAAAGGTTTAAGAGTGGGGTTTAATACTCATTTTTAAGTCCTGCAGAAACAGAAATATAATGACAAAAAGAATTGGTTGATTTACAATATGAAGTGTCCAAATTTAAGAGAGTGGATCATTATTTCTGATTGCTGTACAAGTAACGCATCTTTATGATGGTTTATGAGCCGTTGTGAGTCAGTTCCTGATTTTGCTTCCGTTGTTGCCCATGACTAAGAATGCTATAGGTATGTGAACAGTTAAGAATTTAGACGTAAACTAAAAAAAAATCTTTCGTATGCTGGAGTATCAAAAAAGTTTCCTCCTTGGATCCGTTAGCTATAAATACAAAAGAATCCTCACTCTAACTGAACCACAGTTAAGCTATATTGAGTAAAACTTAAGTAAAGCTTTTACCGTGTTCGTCTTTAATTACATGCATGAACCTACTTTTCCCTTTAGATCCCTGAAGTTAAGCAGTGAACAACTAACTCAGTATTTAGTTGGGTGACAACTTACATAGCAAAAGATGCTATAAGTAACTTCAGCTTAATAAATAGTTATAAACGTATCTTTTTAATTCTACAATAACTATTGGTCGCTTGGTAGTTGAGAAGATGTTTTAGTCGAGTCTAAACTCTCCTAGGTTCAATATTAGCATTAGTATATCCGCGATATACTAACACTGAATAAAACGGAAGGAAAGACAAGATAATTCATTTGTACTTACCAATAACATTTAATGTTTTATATACGCAATATACATGCAGGTGATATTAAAAAGAAAGAATACGCAATGTGTTCCAACAATTAAAAAAAAGCACACATATTGTTCCATAAATAAGGAATATGGAAGAAAAATAGAAAAATGCTTACTTGATAAAGGTAGATAATATAACCACGTAGCTTTGTCGTTCCCTACAGGGTCAGAGACGACGTCTCTACTGTTCAAAGATCAAAGTCGAAAAAGGGATCGAGAATGGGTTTCTGAAATTGTCATGTGACCTTACTGCAAAATATCTAAGAGAGATAACTATTTATTGTATTCCTACACAACAAAGTTGCGAAGATAAACATATTTAAGCCATAATTTAATTAAAAAAAATAAGCTGCTATGAGTGTCTTCAGTACGTAAGTGGGTGACCACTTAATAAAACCAAGTATAGTAATTAACCTGAGTTCAAAGTGCCAGCAACCCAGTCGGCTGGGGCTATAGAATACACCGATTGCATCTCTGCAGGAGTATAAGACACCTCCCACCTCAACGAGTGTCCTGGATATAATGTAAAACAATCTGATGGTGAGGTTCCAGCCTCGGATATTTGGCGAATGTGGAGTACCCCTTCATTGCCATTGCTCCTAAGTCCACTCTTATATATATATATATATATATATATATATATATATAAGAGTTATATATATATAAGAGTTATATATATATAAACAGTATTTGTCATTAAATAACCTCCAATGGTTGATATGTCATCAATAAAGGTGCCCGTGGTGTAGTCGTTATCGTCGTAGGAAATGGACACGACGACACAAGTTCAAATCCTGGACGAGACATTGCATTTCACATAGCACTAATACCCTTGGGAAAGGTATAAATCCAATTATTCTCTCTCCAGCTATGGGTAAATAGTAGGGCAGACTGGGTTCTTCAACCTTGGTGAGGCAACTAGTCTAGGAGAAGGAAAACACTGAATTCAAACCTGTTAAACTCCGCTTAAAATTGGACCTTTTGTCGTATCCTGCCCGTATGGATATGTCATCAAACCAAACCATATATATTTGATATATTTGTATTAAGAGGATTTGGCATTAAATAACCTACAATGGTTGATATACTACCAAACCAAACCACATCAAACCAATGTGTCAGACCAAGGAAAGTCTAGTAAATAAAACAATTCATAATTAAGAGGTAATGAACCAGGCCAGTAATTAGATGAATGAGGTCTGTGTGCCGAACCAGGCTTCCTGGGGTTTGTGTGATAGTTATATTACCGTCAGACCATCAGTGGAGGTCTAACAAGTAAACTTCCTAATTCTTAATATAGATTCAAGAAAACATGTACCCATACGTTTCATTAAAACCACATAAAAGGTTCTTTTGAACAACTTTTTATTGAGGATTTAAGAGTACTTAACTCTTAAAAACTGAAGCCAATATACCTTTATAACGTATCAGTGTAAATGCGAAACAAAATAACTTTTTCAACCATTTAAAATGATATTAGATAAAAGTATTTTTCTCTGTGTAATATAATGGCCGAGGGATTTCGTTTTATATATATCTTGCCTTTGGGTTTAGTTAGGCTGAGAACCTTTCGGCTCAGCTCATGGATTAGTTAGGTGCAAACTTGAGCACAGGTGTTGACGCGTGCGCGGGGAGGATGTGTCATTCACCCATGTCGAAATAAAAATCCCACAGAAAGGTTGACCAGTGGATGTGAATGGCGTCATGCACCGGAAGCGCGCGCAGAGGATTTTGGGAGATTTGAAAAAGTCGTTGAGTTGAGAACTAGACACCGAACGGGAAGGGTCGACTTTCGAGGCTCGCTGAGGCCAGACGAATTTGTGCGCTACGGGTGCGCACGTGTAGGGGGGGGGGAAGATGGAAAAGCCAGAATAGAAAGAATAGGTATCTCTCTCCTTATATTGAAGAACCTTTAAACTCAAAGGTAATAAAAACTTTCGTACCTGAACTAAGAAGTCGTAAGTGTTTTTCGTGTTTCGGGATTCCTATGTTCTATGTATATATGTTATGAACATTCTATGTACGTTTCCCATATTCATGTATGGGTATGTTACATCTAGTCGTCTGATCAAAATATGATGGGAATGAATAACTATATAAATATGTAAAATATTGTATTACCTCTCTTGTCTGCAAAAGAATTTTTGATTATAATTACTAGATGGAGGTGCCCGTGGTGTAGTCGTTATCGTCGAAGGAAATGGACACGGCGACACGAGTTCAAATCCTATACGAGACTGATTGCATTTCACATAGCACTAATACCCTTGGGAAAGGTATGAATCCAATTATCCTCCCTCCAGCTATGGGTAAATAGTAGGACAGACTAGGTTCTTCAGCCTTGGTGAGGCAACTAGCCTAGGAGAAGGAAAACTCTGAATTCAAACCTGTTAAACTCCGCTTAAAAATTGACCTTGTGTCATATCCTGCCCGAGCGGAGGGGTTGGGTAAATAGCATAATTACTAGATGGCATTGCTAAAGCAACAGAGCCTAGTACATAAGAAAAGGGTACAAACACGCATTCTCTTTTACTTGCAGGATGCCTGACAGACGAAACGTGTCTCGATCTCCGACGTGAAACTTTTCATCCTCTTTTGCTAACCATGTGTCGAACTGAACGCGACAGTATAAAATATTACAGAGCATTAAGCTCAAAGACAGTCATATTTAAAAATGCTATACAACCAATAACCAACGAACTCTTCTCATATCAGTCTCTCACAAATTTTCATATCTCTCAGACCGCTTTCTCGGCTGAGGCTGTAGAATACGCCAACTGCACCTCTGCAAAGGAGTAAGACCCTCGCAACGAGACCACCTATTGGCCGTGGGTGGTGACCTGAAATCCTTGACGACGGGATCCTGGTATTTGAGCAGTCCATGGCTCGGCAACCAAAGTGGTCACATGACTTACACCACTCCACTTTGGCACTTACTGATCGGACAGGCTGATCAACCGGCTGATCATATCAAGCCTTTGCATCTATATGATTGTTCAGATCACATTTCTTTGAATTGCTTTCGTTGACTCTCTCCCTCACCAACCGTCCCTATCATCCATCACTCCCAGCAGGTCTCCCAAACTATATCTTACGTTCGCTCAGAACTGATGTAAATAAATTCTTGCTGGTCGGGCAACACGGGCACGTCCATGTGCATGAATCCATTGAAGAACGTCACTAATGAGTTCGTCCTCGCTTCACCAGCAGTATCTCGTAGGTCTGCTTCGTCGTACTTGGACGGTTTTTGAGATTGGAGGTAAGTGACTGCACAGTAGTTGTTTTGTCGGGTAATCCGGTTACAAATCACACACACACACACACACACACACACACACACACACACACACATATATATATATATATATATAAGTATTATTTGGTCCAGTTAAACCGGAGTTGGGAGTAATTCCATCAGGACAAGAAAACTATTCAAAAGCGAACATTTAAATTTCCCTGGTAAAGAGCTCAATGTAATTATAATTCTAATGTGACCGGTTTGTGTTTTTTCTTTATGAAATATATATATATATATATATATATATATATATATATATATATATATAACAGGGTTTGACATTAAATAAACCACAAGGATTAATATGCCATAAAACAGCACCAAACCAAATCATATTTATTCACAGATGTGTATGTACAGTAAGGACATTTCTACATGAACATGTTCAGTCAAACTTGAGTCTTGTTTCATTTTCCCCCTTCTAGTTTGTTTGATCAGCCAATAAAATATGTTGTTAACTGGGTTTCTTCTTATATTTATTCTCAAGAGAAAATTTTTCTCTACTCAGAATGCCTCCACAGAATGTTACCACCGATGTTAGCACATAGTGTAAACAAGTTGAACAACAAACAATTATTCTGATTCCTCAACAAAATATTATTACAATTCATTTCTTTCGCTAATCGTCTTTTCAAAGCTACACTGTTTACTGACTTTAAAAGCCTGGTGTTCACTGTAGCAGCGTCCGAAATTCGAAAAAACCAACCAACCAAACAAACAAACAACAACAAAAAACAAAACCAAAACAGTTGGACAAAATTTAGAGCAAAGACGAGCAACAACACTACCACCAACTGTAACAAAAAGATTAGATTGATCAACTTTAACGGCATGTCAACTCTCAGTTTATTTTATACATGGAAATCAGGGAATCACGTTTATTATACGTTCATATTTACATTTGTTATTTCTTAAGAAGTTTTTGTTTGTTTGTTTTTTGCACACAGTCATATCTAAAGCGAATAATTTTATAGAGAGCACTCTAGTTGTTCAGTGGGCTGGGATTAATGGCAATAAACGGTTACTCTATACTACCTTGATTTCCAGAAATGTAGCCTCACTATCAGATGCAGTTTAGTTTCTTCCCAAGGCACCCAGGTTTTTTTTGGGGGGGGGGGGGCAAGGAGGGTCTTGCCTCTCTACAGGAAATCCATTCAGTATATTCCTTGCTCCGCCGGTAGGTCTGTATGGAGGAGTTAAATGGGCGTGTCGTGGAAATTTCGTCAATATTTCACGTCTTATTCTTTCAATTTCTACACAAATGAATGATGAAAAATTCGTCACAATTTCAAGTTTTATTCAATCAGTTTCCCCAAATAAAATTTAATAAATTTTTTAATAAAAAACGAACAGGGTGAGTCCCTGTGGCTTAGTGGTTGGCCTGCGACTTAGTCGTAAACGAGTTCGAACTCCAGTCACGCTACTGCGTTCAATTTCGGCCTTGAAAAAGGTTTGAACCCTCTTATCCCCCAACTATGGGTTAAATAGTACCACTACTGTTCTTCTTCGAGAATGGTTCTGGCATTGAATAACCCACGAAGTTTTATATGCCATTAGATAAAAATAAATTGATAAATGTATAGATAAACCAAAAGACGTGGAATATACTGAGATTCTCGAAGTGATGAGAGCAGGGAATTCTCGGTAAAACGAGATAGAAGAAAAAGAATAGAACCAAACCCGAAGGCTCCCTTTTCAACAGCTACTACACCAAGGTGTAAGGGAGCGCGCTACTCCTTTCCTTGGATTGCTCCGCTTTACCCTTACCTTATAATGCAATGTTTTGGAGGTGCCCGTGGTGTAATGGTTATCGTCGTAGGAATTGGACACGGCGACACGAGTTCAAATCCTGGACGAGACTGAATGCATTTCACATAGCACTAATACCCTTGGGAAAGGTATGAATCCAATTATTCTCCCTCCAGCTATGGGTAAATAGTAGGACAGACTGTTTTTCTTCAGCCTTGGTGAGGCAACTACTCTAGGAGAAGGAAAACTCTGAATTCAAACCTATTAAACTCCGCTTAAAAATCGACCTTGTGTCATATCCTGCCCGAGCGGAGGGGTTGGTAAATATGATAATGCAGTGTTAAGCAAGGAGGCATCAAGTACCATTTTTGAGTCTTTGAATGACTCGACCTGGGATTGAACCCAGGTCTCCCGGACCATTGGCGAACACTCTAACCATTATGTCAATATCCGGTATACGCTTGAACTGTACATACCACTTATTGTATGATAACGTAAATAAAACCCTTTGTTAACTGTTAACCTGGCGTTGTTCAATACAAGACGAACAAGGTAATTGTTTAACTTAAGCCTTATTCAATATAACTTAACTGTTGTCCAGTTAAGCTGAAGATTCCTTTGTATTTACAGTGAACTGATTGCTGGAGGAAACAACGTACGCTAATCAAAATGCATCGAGTCTAAATCTTAGAATTAAAAAATACATATTAAAATGAAGCCCCGTGAACAGTTAGGCAAATTGTAGAATAGATTGATATCTGAATTTTTGACACTTAGGGAAGCAGACGTTTATTTTGGGTAGTAAGCGAGATCATCTCCTACCCCACTGGAGATAGACTACGATTTATTAGAGAATGAATCATGTTAATGAGACCATATCAAAAAAGAACTTGAGACACTCGAAATAAAAGTGCCTGTTTATTCATTTATTTTTGTAACGACGTGTTTGTCTATTGATTTCAACACTGGGATCAAGTGACAACCTTTAGCTTATCGACATCTCTTTATTTCTTAGACAACTTTGCGAGATTTGTAACAACGTTACAGCATTTCTATAAAGTTTATTCTTTTTTCTTGGAAAGAAGACTAAAATTAAAAAAATGCAACAAAAATGAAGTCTTATTTTTAATTTCCTTGAAGGTGGATATCTAAATGTATATCTCTGATTCATGGTTTTTTTAGTTATCTGCTATATTCATTCATTGTGATAAAAGAAACGAATCAACGAATAAAAAACAATTGTGGCTGAATTAATATTGTGCTGTGTATGCATTGCTGTATATGTCTCCCATTGGTTAGCAGTTAGTTAGCTCCACCCACGTTGAATTTGATTGACATTCACAGCGAAAGATAGCGCATTTGTTGACTGTTCCTGTAAGAGTGAATAGCTTCGACGATTTCGTCAATTTTATAAAAGTTTTTAAAAAAGTTTATTAAAAATGGCTGAATTTCAAAACGGTTTGTTCGGATGCTTTGGAGACATTGGACTATGCATCATCGCTTATTTCGTGCCTTGCTATCAGGCTGGTAAAAATGCTGAGACTATTGGAAAGAGTTGTATGACGTACGGTGGTCTCTACTTATTCATACCTTGTATTACTGGCGCCATTGTTCGACAAGGAATAAGAGAACAAAAAGGAATCAGTGTAAGATTTTTTTTTAATTTTCTGTTTCTTATTCCTTGTTGAAATATTTTTTTTTTTGTTAATTGTAGTTGTTTTGATACTAAAAAAGGTCCGTTTGAAAATCCTAAACTCTCCAGTAGGGCTTCTCAAAATTTTTATTTGATACTCATCCCTTGTTACCAAATTCAATTTCCATTCTTTCCCGAATGAATTAATTAAATATTGCGGATTTTTTTTTCTCAGTTTCACTAGATGCCATGATGTTAGGAGCTACTTTTTAAAAAGGTTTTCGGTTTTTTACGCAATACAGAAAAGTTATTACAATTGGAACACTGAACCTCGTCCAAGTTAGAATATATAATCGTTTTTAAATGTTTTCTTTCGTGAAAATATGATTATATGTGCCGTTAACGACGCCAAAAAGAAACGGATCTTTTCGGTGAGACCCAGATTCTTCGTTCATTTAAATAACCCGAATATTTTTGAACGGGTCATATGTGAGGAACATACCCAAGTGGCCATCACAACCAATCAGGAATTCTCAAGTTATACAATGTCTGACGACTAGTTTTTATAACCCAACATTTTTTTATGCATTAATAAGAGATCTACAAATTCAAATAAGTAGATTCACTCGCGTGAACCTTTATGCCTTTAATCACCCTGATAAAATGTTATTCACCCCCAGAGGTCTATTGAGAAGCCCTACTGTACAATATGTCATAATTCAAAGCTTTCTCTTTTTTGAATTGCTGAAAGGCCACTTGACATTAACAGGATGTTCGTTTTTTTTTTCAATTTGTCAATGATTCTGGTAGATAACGTGAGGAAAACCGCTATAGCTTTTTAGAGAAAAACAGCGAAGTTAATGAGGAAAACTGAAGTGGAGTTAGTCTAATATTTGTCTCTCTCTCTCTCTCTCTCTCTCTCTCTCTCTCTCTCTCTCTCTCTCTCTCATATATATATATATATATATACACGAAACGTGCTTGAAAATACTCACAGGAAGATTGATTGCGCAAATCTCCACATTTTGTGTGTTTATTTTTTATGTTATTGAGATATTTGCTCGGCTCTTTCGTGTTCTGTAAATATTTTGCTGATTACATTTTAGATCTTATCTAAAGGTGGGGTGACCACTTTTAATTATATATATATATATATATATATATATATATATATATATATATATATATATATTGTGAATTTGATCAATTAATGAGTTATTCTTGACACAGAATTAATTTTTTTTAATTCTCATATAAAAACTTAATTTGAAATTTCATAATACTGACTCATTCAATTGACCAAATACATGGTTGATTTTTAAAGGCATATCTAGGGTTATTTCATGTCTAGGGGTTAGGGAATCGCGGTCCTTGTACGATCATGAATACATTTTTTTGTGTAGTTGTTTCTTTAGAGTTTTTTTTTGAGCTCATGATCTTAAAGTATAGGAATAATCTTTAAACAGGACTATTTGACCCATAGATATGTAGCCTCACAACTAGATGCAGTTTAGTGTCATACCCAGGACACCTCCCTTTTTTGGTGAGGTGGTCTTGCTCCTTTGCAGGGGTATACACTCAGAATATTCTAGATGCTAAACGATAAGACGTTACATGGTTGAATTTATCGACATTCTCTCTTGTAAGTGTTCTAAATTTTGTTTATCCAGCTGAAGGTGATTTGTACGAAAAAAAAGTAGAATGCATTAAATTTCCTTAAAAGTAAAATTTTACAGGAATGTTTCATGTAAATAAAAAGTAAAATTTTACAGGAATGTTTCATGTAAATAAAAAGTAAAATTTTACAGGAATGTTTCATGTAAATAAAAAGTAAAATTTTACAGGAATGTTTCATGTAAATAAAAAGTAAAATTTTACAGGAATGTTTCATGTAAATAAAAAGTAAAACTCGAATCTATCTCATCTAAAGATGAGATAGATTCGAGTTTTACTTTTTATTTTTGTAAGGCGATAAAATGACTTCATTACCAATAAACTACATTAAAAAAAAGATTTCTTGACGTTTGTATGTCATTACTTTATATTGAAAAATAACAATACTTGTTGGTTGGTCGGTTGGTTGGTTTTATGGCATGTCAACTTTTATTGTGTTATTTAATGTTGAATTCAGTTTTTCTTTCAAACAACGATTCCCATACTCATTTGTGAATAATTATAACTTCAATTAACGAATCTTAACTCGTTATTTGTTGACAGGATTTAGTTATTATACAAATTATCATTCGAGCAATGATACAGCTTCAAGTTACCATTCTGATTTCATAATAACAATAACAATTATTAGCTAACAATTACATGATTTCAATGAATTATTCTTGTCAGATTTAAATATTAACGTTTTAAGGGCCAATGTATTAATAAAATTATAAAGTTTTAAACACGTTAATACCTAGTTACATTATCGATGTTTCACGAGCAAAATTTGTGCAAAATCAGTCAAACGGTTATGGGCGTTGGTTTCCTAAGCTTCTTAGGAGACAATCATCTGAAGGTTGCAGGTTCAATCCTGACTGCAGGAATACTTAACACTTGTACTCGGTTATGGCTAACGGAATCAGAACGCGACCCCCGTGGATACAATAAAGGACATAGTTCGAAGTTCCATGAAGGTTTCCGGGTTCGACAAACACCTGAAGAAGGCCGGAGGACATATCAGCCGAAACGTTGTGGAAATAACAATAAAGATGAAGACAGTAGTTCGAAAACCCTTAATGATAAAAATCAGTCTAATCACTATCTCCAATCTATTTGGTTTTGGTTGGTTTGGTTTTATGACATATCAGCCATTGTTAGTTATTTAATACCAAATCCTGCTTTTACATATATATTAAATATATAGAATTTGTAAACACAAATTGTAAATACACACAGTTAAATGATCAGTTCTATTTCGAGCTATTCAGTTTATCATAAATCAAAGTTAAATGGTTTCAAGAATTGCTATAAATGAATTACAATTCAAATAAACATCAGTCATTTATTTACTCACAGTTCTATATCAAACAATTCAATTTATTATGAGTCATTTGTTTTCACAGTTTAAATGTCAAAGAGATCTATTTGACCCATAGAAAGTACCCTATCATATTTTACCATTTCGGGCCAGAGTGGACCTGGGAGCAATAGCAATGAATAGGTGCTCCGCATTCCCCGATGCTCCGTCATAACTGGAGCCTCATCATCAGATTGCTCAGAGTCATAATCAGGAAACTCATTGGTGGGGGTATTACCCCTCTGCAGAGATGCAGTCGGTGTATTTCTGCAAATCCAACAGAATGGGCTGTCGGATCTATTTTATTCATTGGTGGGGGGTGGATAACAGATGCTGCCACACTCAGAGTGAAACTGGGAGTAATGTTAACAAAAGAGTAACCCCATACTTCCCAATGCTCTAGAACTAGAGCCTCACCACCGGATCCAGATTGATTTAGATATTGTGCATATAAGGCGCTTGTAGCCTAACAGTTATCATCGTCGGAAATGGACGCAGTGATCCGAGTTCAAATCCCGGGGAAGGCTGTTTGAATTTTACATAGCGCTAATACGAGGTATAAGTCCAACTATTTTGCCTCCAGCTACAGGTAAATTGTAGGGAAGACTGGGCTCTTTAACATTGGTATGGTTACCGGTCTTAGGTGCGGAAACCTTGTGTCTCATCCTGCTCTTGAGGTGGGTTTGGGGAAATGCATAAAGAGCATATAGAATATAAGACGCTAAAGCTTGCGTTTTCATAGAGTCTATGATCCTATTTACCCAACCCCTCCGCTCTGGTTGGATATGGCACAAGGTCAATTCTTAAGCGGAGTTTAACAGGTTTGAATTCAGAGTTTTCCTTCTCCTAGACTAGTTGCCTCACCTAGTCAGTCCTACTATTTACCCATAGCTGGAGGGAGAATAACTGGATTCAACCTTTCCCAAGAGTATTAGTGCTATGTGCAATCAGTCTCGTCCAGGATTTGAACTTGTGTCGTCGTGTCTATTTCCTACGACGATAACCATTACACCACGGGCACCTCCATTGATGACATATCAACCATTGAAGGTTATTTAATGACAAATACTGTTTATATATATATATATATATATATATATATATATATATATATATATATATATATATATATATATAAGAGTGGACTTAGGAGCAATGGCAATGAAGGGGTACTTCACATTCGTTCAGGATTTGAACTCGTGTCGCCGTGTCCATTTCCTACGACGATAACCATTGCACCACGAGCACCTCCTAGATTACTATACATATACATATATATGCATATACATACACATACACACACATATACATATATACACATGCATACACATATAACATATATATATATATATATATATATATATATATATACATATTCATACATATATACATAGATATATATATTACTGACTATCATCGACTCTATGATAGTGATTTTATAAACAAAAGCGTCGTTGAAAATTCGTATTTTGGTCTTATTACATGATTTTGAAAGAAATATTATTAAGTGATATTTTTGGGAAATTTGGGGATTAAAAATTAAACTGACCAGACTAGAAAAGAAATTCAATGCGTACATTAAGTAGAAAAACAAAGAACAACACCATTTGTAGTTACCAGTGGTGTTCTCTCTTAACGTCGAGAAAATTGTGTTGGTTATCAAATGTGTGTGTGTGCGTGTGTGTGTTATTCGTTCGTGTACATATATGCATATATATGTATAACTATGTATATATGTATATGTATGTGCATGTATATGTGTGTGTATGCATATATATATGTATATACATGTATATAAATATGTATATGTATATATATGTATGTATGTATTTGAACACATGTATATGTATATTGGTATATATATATATATATATATATGTGTGTGTGTGTGTGTGTGTGTGGGAATTCGTGTATATATAAATATGCGCGTATATATATGGGCATGTATGTATATGCATGCATATATATATATACATGTATATATATATTTATATATGTATGTATATATATATATGTATTCATCAATCTGTATATGTATGTATTTATCTATATGTATGTATGTATGTATGTATGTATATTTATGTATATATGTGTATGTATATATATGTATGTATATATGTATGAATATGTATATATATGTTATATTTGTATGAATACTGTCTATGTATGATTTTTATTGAGTAATTCGTCGTTAACATTTTTCTAACGAGCCAGAGCTTATTTGTTTTCGCACAGTTAAACTGTTTCAAATATTACCATTTTTATATCTATTTAGTACACATCAAAAAGAGTTTTATAAAAAGAAAATTACTGCTTAGTTTTTGAGTGCCTCTGTTCTTCCATATTTTGCAAATACACAGTATTTTTTGGTTTGTGCGGATGTATTTCAACTATTATACTCGTTTCGCAAAAAACTGTAGCTCATTCAATAATGAACGACTTTTTATTCACACATTGATGCACAAACGATCAAGTATTGTTTATAGTCAATATTGTTACCGATAAAAGAGTGAAGAAAAAAAAAAGCTCTAGTGTAACAGGGAGAAAAATTCCTTAATTTGATATTCTCTTCTATCAGTCTCTTCAAAAATCTATTCTCGACATTAAAAAGATACTGTTTATCCGATCATATTTATTTAATTTCAAATTACTTTTAACTTGACTATTTGTTTTTAGTAAATACTGACAAAAGTTGATATGACTCCAATTTTATTGAGGTTTTTATGATTCCCAATATTTTAATAAATTCTTAAAAATCTTATAGTATATAGTTATCAGATCACTCCCTTACGACCAGGATGCGTCACAATGTCAGTTTGTAAGTAGAGCAAAAGCTGGTTTAGATTCAGAGTTTTTCTTCTTGATCGGTTGCCTAATTATTGTCCTAACCACACCTGGGATGGGAGAAAAAAAAGTTGGATTCAAGCCTTTCCCAAATAAAACGCTAACAATGTAGCCCGGGATTTGAGATCTGGTTGCCAATTCCATTTCCTACTGAGATAACCGTTCCGTTAAGCGCTCCTCCGTCTTATAGTACCTAAGGCATACAACTCTCCAGAGTTCTTAGACTAGCTTAGCCTTGCACGCAAGTCTCATGTTACCGTATCTACTGTTCATTACTTGTTACTAATCAAAATATTTAGCGGGCTTGGAGTGAGACCACAATGGTAAACTAGTATTTTATTGGATTTGGCTTTGTGCGTATTTACATAGCCCCGTCTGCAAGGGGAAGGAGGAACGTTCAAAATAAGTTATTGTCTCTCGTTTCGCGTGTGAGAAAAAGATGCTGAGTCGGTTGCTAATGTAACAAATTAAAAAAGACATCTTTTTCTGTACAAGAAGGAATCATTCTCGAATTAAAAGATCGGCAAAACTTTAATGACCTTATCATTCATAAATAACGATCCAAACATCTTATTAAGTTTTAGCGTGTGAGCTGCAGAGACCACTGCTGAAAGAGTCTCTGCTTTTTGGGTGAAGTTTAATTTGCATTTGAAAATGTTACATTGAATTCAATAATATGGACGAAACTTTCTTCTTTCTTTCGTCTCAGAAAAACAGAATTGCTCATGGACAAAGTAATGCACGGGCATGCGTGTGTGCAAAGGAATTTATTCGCTTTGATTGTATTTAATTTAGCAGTTCTAAAACTTCAGTGCGTGATAAGATTAAATGCGTTCTTTTTTTTTTTTTTTTGTTTATTCACTAATTTGGTGTCTAGTGGCGTTGCATATAGTTAGTCGAATTATACACGAGTATATGGTATAGAGGTACTCATGTTATATGTGTATTGTTGTTGAAAATGAACTCAGCGACACGTGTTCAAATCCTGGACTAGGCTGTTTGCGTTTCAAATAGCGATAATACCTTTGGAAAAGTATGAATCCAACTTTATTCTCTCCAAATATGAGTAAAAGATTGGGCAGACTGGCTCTTCAGCCTAAGTATGGCAACGGATCCAGAAGAAGGAAAATTCTTAAATTAAAACTATTAAACTCTGCTTAAAAAATGACCATGTGTTGCATCTTGCTCGTGCGGAGGGGTTGGGTATATACTTATATGGTTTGTTGACTTACACATAGGTATTTGGTTAGTCGACTTATACACGAATATATGGCAATCGACTAATACACAAGTATATGGTAGTCGACTTATACTTGAGTATATGTCTGTTCATGTGGCTAGTCATCTTAAATACGAACATATGGTTAGTCGACTTATACACGAGTATATGGTTAGTCGACTTATATATTGATAAAGGGTTACGAAATCATTACTTAATGGAATTCACGTTTTAAAGGCACGAGTTGCTTCTAGTTCTTCCCCTTATGTATAAATTTCAACCACACGAAGTAACAACTGTTGTATACGGCAGACTGAACGTGATTGAACCTCAAGCAAAAATGAATTATTGGCTCATTAAGCTATCCCAAATCTATCATGCATTCCATGCAGATATGTACAATCTTAATCAGATGCTTGTTTCTAAAACTCAACGCCTTAAGGGGGTGTCCTCGTGGTGTAATGGTTAAAGCGATGGACTGCGGAATCGTAGTACATGAGTTCGTACTCCAGTCGCGCTATTACATTCACTTTCGGGCAAATACCCTTGGGAAAGGTATGAACCCCCTTATCCTCCCAGCTATGGGTTAAATAGTAGCACTACTATTCTTCTAGGAGAATGGCTTTGGCATTAAATAACCCACAGAGGTTGATATGCCATTGAACAAAGAAACCAAACCATCAACGCCTTAAAAATATTGAGAAATCAAAAAAATATTTATTCCTGTTGCTCTACTCTAACGAACATATACAAGCGGAATTGTATATTACCCGACCACTTGGCTCGCTAATAGTCCGGAAGACCAGGGTTCAATCCCAGGTCGAGTGTTACCAAAGACTCAAAAATAGTACTTAATGCCTCTTTGCTTAACATTCAGTATTATAAAGTACCAAGAGTAAGTGGAGAAATCCAGGGTAAGGTGTAGCGCCCTCCCCTACACCTCGGTGTAGTAGCTGTTGAAAAGGGGACCTTCTGGTCGCCCTTGACTACAATCGCTAACTTTACTTTTACTTATAACTGGTTTGAATTCAGTTTTCCTTCCCTGGATCGGTTGCCTAAATACAACTAAAGAGACTTGTTTACCCTATACAGGCAATATTGTAGTATTAAAACAATTTTTGCTATAACACACTGATTAAAAAATTTGACTTTTGCTGCATAACCACCCTTCTTTTTATGCTTTGAGCCCTCGGGTCTTCAAAATTCAATCTACACAAGTTTTTCACACGCCCCAAGAGAGTTAAACTAGAATAATCTTTCTGTCCCACTTTTAAGAGTTATTTTTGCTAATATTGAAACTTCTTGATAAACGTTCTCTCTCTGTTTGCTTATACATTTAAGGCCTTTCACTTCCGTCGTCGTATTGTCATACAAGCGTTAGCTGATCATATTCTCATGGAATGTGACCCAATGAGGTTTATTTATTTTTAACGGAGTATTTTTACCCTTTACACACTTCTTCGATTTGTGTTGCTGTGCTTAGATCCCATAGGTCAAAGAAGTTATCAACAGCAGATATGACGTCATCATATAAACATTTCAACACACCCTCGTGAAACGGGCACTGGGCGACGCATTGTTTAAACAGTTCTTGGCGGTTATAATTTGACTGACTCTTTAAACAGTATACGCCATTATTACATCCAGAGTAATCGTAGGCTCGGCTGATTATTTGCCTACTTAGTAAACCTTGAATGTTGGTGTGATGGCTAACGTGCTGGACTGTGGTCACGAAGTATCCGAGTTTGAACTCCAGTCAAGCAGTTTTATTTATTTTCGGACTAATACCTTTGGAAAAGGTACGGACACCCTGATCCCCCCATTACCGGGTTAAATAGTATCACTGTTGTCCTACAAGGATGGCTTTAGTATTAGATAACCCATGAAAGTTTATATGTCATTAACCAAAAAGAAATCAAAAATTTAAATGTTAGCCTTCTTTTACGATTTCACAGAGACCTCCACTACATCTAACCCATGAATATAAATTGTCTTTTGCCAAGTTTAACTTAGTTTGGTACAAGGCCATAAGTATGGGTTACTCACTGAGAACTGAACTCACTAATGATATTCTGCAAGCTTAATTAGCTATTACATTATGTGAGGTACCCTAAATATTAAGTTTAGAATCGAGTTTGGTATTCATTAGTAGTCATTTTACTAAACTTTGTTTTATTTGGCATAAGGCCAGAAGTATGGGACATCCAGTGAAAGTCAAACTTATTAGCAATCGTCTGCAAGATAAGGTTGCTAACCACAACATTAAGCAAGGTGTCCACTTGAAAAAAGTTCAGAAAAACTAGATATAGATTTAAACTGGCACAGGACTGCTACTATGGAGAATTTTATTAGGATCGAACTCGCTTGTAATTTATCTGAGAGACTGGCTTTCTAAACATTAAACCAACGCTGAAGTGTTCTAGAAAACTAAATATAACTTAGGTTTAGCACAAGGCCATAAGTAACTGGCACCTGGTGAGGTTAGTTGAGTTTTATTGCATATCAACCCTTATAGGTAATTTAATGTCAAATAATACCAGAGCACAGTTGTTTGCATAGTTAAATGATTTCAAATATGGCTAACATTAATAATTCTATTAGTACATATTTATTGGCATAGTAGGTGGAGTGTTTGCCAATGGTCCGGGAGACCGGGGTTCAATCCCGAGTCGAGTCATACCAAAGACCCAAAAAATGGTACTTGATACCTCCTTGCTTAACATTCAGCATTATAAGTTACGTATCAATGGTAATTGGATCAATCCAGGAAAAGGAGTAGCGCCCTCCCCTACACCTCGATGTAGTAGCTATTGAAAAAAGAGGGTTCACGTCGCCGTCAACAACGGTTGCCTAACTTGCTTAAGTTTTAAGCATTGCAATCTGATACTGATAATTCAATTATTCATTTGTTTGCACATAGTTAAATGATTAAACAGTTCTATTTGACCCATGGACGGAACCCAAATAGGTACTACCGCACTGGGTCAGAGTGGACCTGGGAGTAATGGCAATGAAAGGGTTCTCCCCATTCCCCATAACTCTAGGACTGGAACATCACCGTCAGAGATGCAGTCGGTGTATTCTACAGCCCCAGACGACAGGGTTGCCTCGTAAGTTTAGAACTCATCACTCACTATTCGTTTAGTTTGGCTGAAAGTCACAATTGTTGAGAAACCCGTGAAATCTCAAACAATAATTTGCCAGGCTTACTTGTTAGCCATTACACATAGGGAGGGTCTTTCTTAAAAAGTATAGCTTACATTTGGTACAAATCCATAAATATGGGGCGTCTAGTGAGGGTCGAACTTACTGCTTAGCAGTAATTGAATTGTGAAAGCGTTATATGGCGGCATAATGAAAAACCATAAGCAAGAGGCTTGACACTTTCTTTACAAAAGGTCAATATTATGTGTCGCGCTTGGCTGATTGTTTGCCTATGTAGTAGTCTTTATATGTTAGCCTTCTTCAACAATTCCACCGGGACCCCTTCGCATTTAACCCCATGAATATCGGTATCTCTCTTTATTTCTTGAAAGGGTCGAAACTTCTGTAAGTGTAAGAGACAGAGACAAGGAGACGGAATGGACGCAGACTGGCGGAGGACTGCTATATTGACCTTTTCTTGATCCACGTTGTGATTCCATATTAACGGCCTTACGTCTTTGATTCCTTGACGAAAGGTTTTCAACCGGGGTCCGCCAGGGTCGAGGGGGGCACTTAGCCCCCGTTATCACTGGGGACTTGCTAGCCGTGATTCTGAGTGACTGCCGGGGGTACCTGTGTATATATAATTTCATAACGTCTACGCGTCCTTCAGGCCTGTGATTACACCTACGCATTTCTGGTAATTACTGTTTACGCAGCTGGAACATCCCTGTCTTAGAAATTCCTGATTGACGGCTCTGTCAAAGGTCAATATGCACCAAAAGCTTGCTAATACTTATACCATGACAAAGCACTTTTTTTTCACGTCGTTTAGTTGCTTCAAGTATTTATTTTTCATCGACAGGGACATAGAGGCAGAATAGTTCATGTTTGTAACAAATGGGAAGCTATTTTAAAAGACAATCCAACTATAAGCGTGTAACTTGTGAAACGAATTACTATTCATGACAAGATAGTGATAACCAAAAAGAAAAAAAGAGGAAACGCTCTCTAATCTATCTTTTGAAAAACGATATCGTAGAGATAGTCATAAATATCATTTACTAAATTTAACACAAGGTCAATATTATGTGTCGCGCTTGGCTGATTGTTTGCCTATGTAGTAGTCTTTATATGTTAGCCTTCTTCAACAATTCCACCGGGACCCCTTCACATTTAACCCCATGAATATCGGTATTTCTAATAAGTTTGTATTTACCTAACCTTTCATCGCGAGCAGGATGCAAAATAAGGTAAATTTTGAGCGGGGTTTAACAGGCTTGAATTCAAAGTTTTCGTTCTATGTGAAATGCAAACGGCTCTGTCTAGGATTTGTACTTAGTTCGCCATGTCTGTTTCCTAAAAATGATCACCATTACACTACGAGCGCACTTATTTGTCTATAATCATTTGTTGCACAGTTATATGGTATCAATTTTGGTTTGGTTTGGTTTGGTTTGGTTTTATTTTATGGCATATCAACAATTGTAGTTCATTTAATACCAAATCCTTATATATATATATATATATATATATATATATATATATATATATATATTATTTATAAGTGAATAGTTTGTTAGTAACTTAATTTTTAATCGAGTCAGAGGCCACTTGTTAGCACACAGTTAAATGGTTTCAAGTATTGCTATCTAACACTAATAATTCAATTGAACATTTATCATTTGTTTACTCACAGTTTAATGGTTTCATCAATTGTAAATACTTTGACCCATTGATGGGGCCCTCACAAGTAAAACCATTTGGAGTCAGAATGGAACTTGGAGTAATGGCAATAAAAGTGTACTCCACCATCTCCAGAGCTCCAGGACTGAAAATTCCCGATCAGATTGTTTGGTGTCATAACCAGGACACTCGTTGTGGTGTGTGGGGTCTTACCCCTCTGTAGAAATGCTGACGGCATGTTCTACAGTCACAGCCGACTGGGCAAATATGGTATCAAGTATTAGTATCGAATACAAATATTTGCACACAGTTTTAGGACTTTAGAAGTTTTTTTTTTACTAATAATTTAATACACATTTACATGGTGCCAAGTTACTATTTCTATGCAATAATTATCATTTCTTTGCATTCCTATTTAATACTAATAATTTACACCCATGATTACTATTAACACAAATAATTTTCAAAACAGATCTATTTGACCTATATATGGGATCCTAAGTTACTACCATGGGTCGTCGGGACTGTTTTCTATGACAATAATCATTACACTACAAGCGCCTCCAAGGTATTTTTACAAATTCTCATTTACTATGCCTAGTTTGGCACAAGGCCAGAAGTATGTGGAATTCAGTGAAAACCGAATTCACTAACAATGGTCCGTTATCCTTGCTAGGTAACTATTTCACGAAAGAAAACGTTCATTTGTAACGTTAAACTTATTGTTTATTAACAACCATATGGAAATCTGATCTTTCAAAAATAAAACAAAAATTCTTCTAAGCGCTGGCCGTGTAAGTACTATTGTATGGCAGCACCTCTTGGACTCTAACGAAACACCTTAAGAAAAAAGTTGGATAGGAGCTACACAAGGATACTGCGGGCCGTTTTGAATAAATCATGGAAGCAGCTTTCTACAAAATAGCGGCTACTTACCTCTCAACTCTCAAACCATCTATATTAGACGAGCAAGACTTGCGAGGCACTTTTGGAGAAGCAAGGGCGAACTCATAAGCAACCTTCTCTAATGGACTCCTACACATGGACACACCAGTATTTGCCAGCCATCAAACACTTAGGTTCATCGGCTCGTTGTGGACATTGGGTGTCGTATAGAATATTTACCAAGAGCAATGGCCGGATGATGTGTGTGTATGTGTGTGAGAGAGAGAGAGAGAAAGTCAATGGAACCCGTGTTATTAATACGGCCAGATGATGATGATAAAATCTATGTTTAGTAATTTACTAAACTTTTTGCTTAGATGTGGCGCAAGGCCCTATGAATGGGGCAGCTAATGAAACTCGGACGCACACACAAAGGTTTGCGGGTCAAGCAATCTTTAGTCTGACACACTGAGTTCTGGTCATTGCTGCTACTACTTCGTTGTTACGCATCTAAGTTGTGAACTGAATTCATGTCTTTGTTATCATTTTTTTCAATTTAAGTTCCGGCTCGGGATTTTTTTCTTCAACAATTTAAAAGATTTGTCTGATACTCGAGGTTTTTATGAAATCTGACCGAAAATTTGGGTGTTTGCAATCTCAATTGAATGTATAACTTTCTGATTAGTCACGTTTACACACACACACACACATACACACACACACACACACACATATATATATATATATATACATATATGTTGTAGAGGTTTATGGTTATCACTAGCTCACTTGGTGAGTTAATGGTGGACCAAATTTTGCGATATTATTAAATAGTGCTCAATAACAATGATAGAGCTTATATATATATATATATATATATATATATATATATATATATATATATATAGTTTGGTTTAGTTTTATGGCAAAGCAACCGTTGGAGATCATCTAATGCCAAATCCTTTTTATAAATATACTTAATATATAATTTGTAAACACATTTTGTAGATAACATTTTCAGACAAGCCTGAGGTCATTTTTTTGCACACAGTTAAATGGTTTCACTTAATTTCAAACAATTCAGTTTACCATCAGTACAGAGTATTTTGTTTACACACAGTTAAACGATCAAACAGTTCTATTTCAAACAATTAAGTTCAGCATAAGTACACGGTTTAGTTCTATCCGACCTATAAATAGGACCCTAACGAGTGCCACCTCTCCGAGCCAGAGTGGACCCGGGGGCGATGGCAATGAAAGCATACTCTGCATTCCCCAAAGCTTTACCATTAGTGGAGCCTCAACATTAGATTGTTTCGTGTAATATCCAGAACACTCGTTGGGGGAGTCTTAACTCTCTGCGGAGATGCAGCCGACTGGGCAGTATATTACATGGTAGTGTCTGTGAGCCTGGCTTTCCTGCTTTACACATTCGTCAGACCGAAAAACTCTGTTTAACGAATGTGTAAAGCAGCGCCAGACTTTACCATGTAATACGTATATATATATATGTATATATATATATATATATTATTCTAATGTTTTACTACTATATCAATGTACCCAACCCAAGACCAGATTGCCCAGTCGGCTGTGGCTGTAGAATACACCGACTGCTTCTCTGCAGAGTGATAAGACCGTAATGCTGGAGCTTTGGGGAATGCGGAGTGCCCCTTTATTACCATCGCTCCCAGGTTTTCTCTGCCTCAGAGTGGTAGCATCTGGTAAGGGTCCTATCGATGGGTTAAATAGAACTAAGCCGTGGTTTCACTTTACTGGGTTTTTTTTTTGGCATTTAAACTGCGTATTTATGCTAAATTGAACTGCTTAAAATAGAACTCTTTTGACATCTAAACTGTGTACTCATGTTAAACTGAATTGTTTGAAATAGAACTGTTTTAACATTTAAACTGTGTACTTATGCTAAACTGAATTATTTGAAATAAAACTGTTTTGACATTAACTCTGTGTATTGCCCAGTCGGCTGGGGTGTAGAATACACCAACTGCACCTCTGCAGATGAGTAAGACCCCCCACGAGTGTCCTGTTTATGACACTGAATAATCTGATAGTAAGGCTCCTGTGATGCTGGAGCTTTGGGGAGTATGGAGCGCTCCTTTATTTCCATTGCTCACAGGTTCATTCTACCCAGGAATGGTGGCACCTTATAGGGCCCTATCTATAGGCTAAATAGAATTAACTTCATACTTATGCTAAACTGAATTGTTTGAATTAGAACTGTTTGACTAAACTGAATATCCTGAAATAGAAATGTTTCTAACAATTAAACTGTGTACTTACATTTAAACTGTGTGCTTATGCTAAACTGAATTGTTTGAAATGGAACTGTTTTTGACATTGAAACTGCACTTACACTAAATTGAATAATTTAATATAAAACTGTTTTAATATTTAACTGTGTAAACAAAATCTGTACTTATACTAATTTGAATTAGCTGAATTAGAACTGTTTGAATAAACTGAATAGCTTGAAATAGAAATGTTTTTGACAATTAAACTGTGTAGTCATGCTAATTTGAATTATTTGAAATAGAACTGATTATTTGTATAAAAACTGATTTGGCGTTAAATAATCTACAAAAGTTGATATGCCATAAAACCCAAACAACTAGACAACCAAAACCAGATTTTTACTTGTTGATGCTTTATGAAATTTGAGGCCGCTCTCTCAAACAATACCTGGATAAAAGCATTATTTTTTTTATGTCAATGATGTATATATTATTATTATTATTATTATTATTATTATTATTATTATTTCGAGCCAGACTTGCTATTAACCTTTTAAACACGAAGAATTTTTTTCTAGGCAGACATTAGTGATGACTTTATTGGTCACAGAAATTTCTACTTTAACTATAATACCTGGCGAAGTGAAAGTTAAAATTAAAGGTATAAATTAAGAGAATTTCCAAACTAATAAAAACGATGACGCATCGTATTTCTTTCATTTCTACTTCGACTTTCTCGCTCTTTTTCCTCTGTAAAACAGTCACTGGGCGTTACTTTTGATTTTAAACCTGCTATTTAGTTAGAGCGCTCACTTCAAGTGGGTCAGATAATGACAAATAATAATTATACTCTCTCATTTCTAAATCCGAAGGCAGACAAAGACAAACTAGTAAACTGAATTTATCGTTGGATATATTCTTGAAACGCCTTATTGGGATGCTTGGTAGTTGGAAAGATATTTTATCGAGTCTCCATTCACCAAGGACCAATATTAGCCATTAATATATTCGTTATATACTAACACTGATTAAACGGGAAGAAAGACAATATAATTTCATTTGCATGCACATAAATATTTGATATATACATTCCAGATACGAATCGATAAACGTGTCTCAATAACTTATGCGATGCACATATTGTTCTATGAACTAGTAATGTGAGAAATGGGTTAGAATAGAAAAAGGCTTACTTGATTGTTAACAGTGAAATGGTCATAACTATGGTGACTTTAAGAGTATTTTTTTTTTTACAGTTTTTGGCAATGTCAGGACAGAAGTAAAAGTCTAAGAGAGATAATTGTTTCCTTACAGTCATATAGCCCTGTCGGTTGGGGTTATAGAATATACCGACTGCATCTCTGCAGAGGGGTAAGACCCCATCCCCAACGAGTGTCTTGGAAATGACACTGAACAATCAAATAGTGAGGCTCCAGTAGTGCTGGAGTTTGGGAAATGCAGAGTGCTCCTTCAATGCTATTGCTCCCATGTTCACTCTGACCCGAAGTGGAAGTACCTGATAGGGTTCTATCTATAGGTCAAGTCGAGCTGTTTGGCATTCAAACTGTATGCAAACAAAAGACTTGTGCTAAACTGAATTGTTTGAAATAGAACTGTTTGATCCTTTACCTGTGTGTAAACAAATAACTGATGTCTAATTGAATTCTTGGTGGTACATTGCGATACTTGGTGCCATTTGGCTTTGTTTGCTTGTGCTAAACTGAATTGTTGGAAATAGAACTGTGTGTAAACAAGTGACTGATGTTTAATTGAATTGCTAGTGATACATAGTAATATTTGGATAATTCGTATAAATCTAATATATACGTATAAACCAGATCTGGCATTAAATAACCTACAATGATTGATATGCCCGAAAATCAAACCAAATAAAATCAAATAAAACCCAACCCAACCCACAGTTATAATGTAATAAAATATACAAATTTTAATCGTTTTAAGAAAATATGGCATTTAAGCTATGCGCATGAGTACACAAGAGTTATCTGGGTAAGAATTTTCTGGATTATATCGCTCCTGAGGTCGGCTTGAATACTCAAATGATTTTAGTGACTTGGCCTAACTTGATCTTCAGCAAGGTTTCCCTATAAATCGTTATAATTTATTCTTTTAAAAATACAAAGTAAAAGTTAAAATTGCATTAATAAATATACCTGAATTGTTTGAGCTATTGGTTTCATTTAGTTTTTTTTTTTTTTTCAGTTTTTAACTTGTTATTTATTATTTCGCTCCTTGTGAGCTTTTTTCTACCAGTTTTAACCGATGGTTTTTCGCTGAAATCTGTGACAACAAGTCTCCTTAAATCTACAAGATCCTTTAAAGCATTCTTGCTGATTTTAATGGTGCTGGAGTTCAGACTGTCTCGATTCTTCTTCTGATTTCCAGTTCTTGCTATTTCTTTTCTAGACCTTCTAGGAGTATCAACTGCATTTCTTTTCTAGGCCTTCAAGGAGTATCAACTGCATTTCTTTTCTAGACCTTCAAGGGGTATCAACTGCATTTCTTTTCTAGACCTTCTGGGAGTATCAACTACATTTCTTTTCTAGACCTTCTAGGGGTATCAACTGCATTTCTTTTCTAGACCTTCTAGGAGTATCAACTGCATTTCTTTTCTAGATCTTCTAGGAGTATCAACTGCATTTCTTTTCTAGACCTTCTAAGAGTATCAACAGCATTTCTTTTCTAGACCTTCTCGGGGTATCAACTGCATTTCTTTTCTAGGCCTTCTAGAAGTAGGGTTATGTAATCATTTTTTTTTTTTTTGAATGCCTTTCTGGACCAGAAACTTCTTTTAAGAAAATCTTCGTCCTTTATTAAATAAAGTTTTATTGAAATTAAATGATTTTGGTAGATTTTTTAAAAATTGAATTTTTTCCCTTGAAAAGTTTAAATACAAATTTGTTCATACCTAATTGGTGAAATGTATGAAGGAGCCTATGACTCTTTTTACCCATGTGCTCAGATCACTCAGCCTGTTTCTGCTATTATAAAATAGTGGTCATATAAAAATGTCGAACTGGACTTCAACAAATGTTTTGTTAAAGATGTGTAACTGTTAGCTTAAACATACGTGTCGTAGATAAAGTAAAAATAATTGCAGAACCTAATAAAAGTCATTAGTGTCCCGTACAAATTGGTCGATTGTAATCGCTGTAAATGACCACTGCCGTCTAAAGGGAGGTAATCATTGATATTTTGGCCTCAAATGTTGATCCAACTTCTTGGAATTGAGTCTACTTAACGGTTCAGGGAAAACAACACCTTTTGCGACTAGATTTACCAAAAGCTTCAGAATGGGTACAAAGCCACAATTATAAAAACATTCAAATAAAAAAGTTACCAAAAAGAAAAAAAAAAAAATGCCCCTTATGAGCGTTTCCGAATTTCAATATTTCAGCCTTAGAATACACCAACTGCATCTCTGCAGATGGCTAACTCACCCCCACCCACGATCATTTGATCATTTAACTGTGTTCAAACAAATGACTGATGTAAAGGTTTGGTTTGGTTTGGTTTCTTTTTATAGCATATCAACCGTTGTAGGTTATTTAATGCCAAATCCTTTTTATACATATATATCAAATATATTTTGTCAATAACATTTTTTAACGAACCTGAGCTAATTTTTTAACACAGTTAAATGGTTTCTCTTATTTCTATCTAATACGAATAATTCTATTTGTTTGCACACAGTGTAAAGTTTTTAAGTATTACTATGTATCACTAACAATTAAAATAAGCATCAGTCCTTTGTTTTTACACGGTTAAATGATCAAACAATTCTATTTCAAACAATTCAGTTTAGCATTAGTTCAGTTTTTGTTTAACACAATTATACGTAAAAACAGCTCTATTTCAAACAATTCAGTTCACACAGTTTATTTACACACAGTTAAATATAAAAACAGTTCTATTTCAAATAATTCAGTTTAGCATAAGTACACTGTTTAAATGCCAAAAAGTTCTATTTGACCCATACATGGGACCTTATCAGGTGCTACCGCTCTGGGTCAGAGTGGACTTGGGAGCGATGGCAATGAAGGGGTACTCCGCATTCCCCAAAGCTCCAGTATTACTGAAGCCTCATCCTCAGATTGTTTAGTGTCATATCCAGGACTCTCGTTGGGGGAGTCTTACCCCTCTGCAGAGATGCAGTCGGTGTATTCTACAACCCCAGTTGAACTGTAGCTTAGCAATACTTGAACCATTCAACCAATGAATAATGTTGAGTAGAAATATAAGTGTTGAATAGCAGTTCTTGAAACTCTTTTACTGTGTGCCTAAAATGAATGAATGGCATTACATAGCAATATTTGAAACCATTAGTTGTAGGTAGGGTTGTAGGGTTGGGTTTTATGGCATATCAACCATTGTAGGTTATTTAATGCCAAATCCATTTTTATGTTAATAATATGTTCTATTGAAAACAATTCAGTTTAGCATAAGTACACAGTTTAATTGTCAAAAACATTTCCATTTCAAACTATTCAAACAGTTATATGTAACAATTCGGTTAAGTGTAAATACAGTTTTAATGTCAAAAACAGTTCCATTTCAAATAATTCAGTTAAGCATAAGCACGCAGTTTCAATGTAAGTACAGTTTAATTGTCAAAATCATTTCTATTTCAAGCTATTCAGTTTACTCAAACAATTCATTTTAGCATAAGTATGCTGTTAGTTCTATTTAACCCATAGATAGGGCCCTATCAGGTGCTACCACTCCGGGCCAAAGTGGACCTGGGAGCGATGGCAATGAAGGGGTACTCCACATTCCCCAAAGCTCCAGCACTGCTGGAACCTCACCATCAGATTGTTTAGTGTCATATCCAGGACACTCGTTAGGGGGGGGTCTTACCCCTCTGCAGAGAAGCAGTTGGTGTATTCTACAGCCCCATCAGTGAGCAAATAAAACTATTAGTGTGGAATATTTGAAACCGTTTAACTGTATACAAAAAGTTAATTATTAGTACTACCTCGCAATACTTAGAACCATTTGGCTGTATGCAAATGAATGGTCTTGAATAGTGTTAAATAGCAATACTTGTAACCACCTCACTTTTAGGAATCAAATCATTTATAGTAAAAAGAATTATTAGTGTCAGCAATACTTAAAACCATTTAACTGTGTACAAATAGTAGCAATACATAATTTGTGTGAAAATAAATTAGCTTTCTCTATAAAAAAAAAAAGTTACCTTCACTTACAAATCAGATTTGTCCGTTCATTCAATTATGTACAAGCAAATGACTATTACTATTACTTAGCTATACTTGAAACCATTTAACAGTGTGCAAACAAAAGATGTAAATAGAATTATTATTGTTAGATAGAAATTTTATAAACCATTTAACAGTGTGCAAACAAATGAGTTCTGGTTCGTTTAAAAATGTTATCTACAAACTATGCGTCTAGAAACCATATATAAACAGCATTTGGCATATAATAACCAACTGTTGTATAGCCATAAAGATATCAATCACAACAGTAATACAAATACACATACAAATACAGGCGGACTTTTTCGTTTCGGATACGAACGGGTTTATTAATTTCTGGCTTCGGTCCATGGCGACACGAGGAGAGAGACACAATTCTTAAAAGCCTATGCTAACCCTACTATGCTGACCCCACCCCAACGCGCGGTGCATCTTGTGATGTTTAAGATCTCAGTTCATCTCTGCCGGTCGAGATCCGAAAAACTCAACCGCACGCCTCAACGGTAGAAAATTCAACTGCACCTTCAACGGTCGAATACTCAACTACTGTCTTTTCAAAAATTCTCAGGACCATCTCTTCTGGGCATGACGTCATCCACACGCCAGCCCATTCCCTATCTGGGGTTTATTATAACAGATGATGATTGTCATATCATTTCCGTGCGGGCATAAGACTGCACCATCTGACTTATGCACCTGGATTAAGAGACCCGTGTAGCTCAAAGCTTTACCGAACTAAATAATAAAATATAATTAACGAAAAATGATTAATATAAAAAATCATTACCTTAATTATATAACACTACTAGGGTTGATAAGCTATCAAACCGAACCAAACCAAACTAAACCTCTACACCCCCTCCTCTCTCTATCTATGTTTAATGGCGTATCAACCTTCGTTGGTTATTTAATGCCAAAGCCACTCTTGTAGAAGTGGTACTATCTAACTCATAGCTTGGAGAATAAAGGTTTTCATGCCTTTCCCAAAGGGAAAGTAATAGAACGCGCTTACAATGAATGTCACAGTCCAGCGCGTTACAACGTCATAGGGATTTCTCTATAAGGTTGAAATTCAAACATAATAAAAAGAACAAGGGAAACTGTTGACCTCGAAAATGAATTCCATAAATTATTGACTTTGTGACCATAAATCAAAGGCAGATCAATACAAAGAATTAACTTATAAATGAGAATATATAGTAAATTCATTTTCGTTTATTATTTTATCTTCTAGAAAGGCATGTCATTGTAATTATTTAGAAAAACTTTTTAAAAGCTCAATCCCGCATGTTAACCATTAATCCTACCATAGATAGTTCTACCAGAGTGAACCTGGAAGTAATGACATATCTCTAGAACTGGAGCCTCACCATCAGATAAAGTTTGATGTTATAACCGGGACGCTTCTTTTTGTGGGGTTCTTACAGTCAGCGTATTTTTAGCCCCATTGACGGAAATAATAATTTTGGATTGATTGTCCGAACGGTTGCGATGAAAAGCAACTTCATCTCATTAAGAATAAAAAGCTGTATAATTGACGATCGACAATACTTCATCTAATAAAAAATCAACATAACATTACGTGTAGAAAATAGAAATATCGATCAATATATTGATATTTACCCATGTTTGTACAGTCTGGTTCATGGGTGTCAGGTTGTTTACAGTACCGGCTGTTGCTAGGTGGTCACCCATCTAAGTACTGAGCTGTGTTTTAGCTACTTAACTTCGGTAATCTAACAAAAACTAATACTTTCAGCATGAATTTCACTGTACGTCAATATCTATCGAAATATTACTATAATTCTCATAGTTGTGTTCGGCTTGTGAGATCTGCTGACAGTAAAAAGGGCGCATCCATAGACGGAAGAAAATTACGCCTTTTTACTGGTTGCTGAAATCCGGGTCATTGGCTTAATGAGTAGAGAGTTCGCCAATGGTGCCAGAGACCGGGGTTCAATCCCAGGTCCCATACGAAAGACTCAAAAAATGGTTCTTGATGCCACCTTGCTTAGCACTCAGCATTATAAGGTGAGGGTCAAGGGTAAAGTGGAGCAATCCTGGGAATGGAGTAGCGCCTTCTCCTACGCCTTGGTGTAGTAGCTATTGAAAAGGTCGCCAACTTTTATTTACTGCTTGCTGATAGGAAGAGAACTATATTCACGCGTTTTTCCTTGTTGCTATGGCAATTGTGTCGACTCCAAACGATTGTTCGGAAAACTCATCTTATCAGCAAGATGGAATTTTTAATTTTAGATTTATTATGTCACCGGACATTGGAATGATGGTTAGAGTGTTCGCCAACGGCTCGGGCAACCTGGGTTCAATTCCAGGTCGAGTCATACCAAAGATTTAAAAAATGGTATTTGATGCCTTCTTGCTTAGCACTCAGCATTATAAGAGACGGATCAAGGGTAAAGTGGAGCAATCCAGGGAAAGGAGTAACGCCCTCCCCTACACCTTGGTGTAGTAGCTATCGAAAAGGGGGCCTTCGAGTTACCCTCGACAACGGTCGCCAACTTTACTAACTGTTTTTCTACAAAGATGGTTTTGGCATTAAATAACCCCCGAAGGTTGATATGCCATTTAAGGTTGCCATCTTTAATTTTTACTTATGCCATAAAAAATCACGACGAAAACAATAAAAGCTTAGTCTTTGGCTTGTTTTGGTTTCTTTGTTTAATGGCACATCAACCTTCATGGGTTATTTAATGCCAGTGCCATTCTTGTAGAAAACGGTTGTTGTACTATTTAACCTATTGCTCGGAAGATAAGGTTCATGCCTTTCCCAGGGGTAGTTGACAGAAAGTGAACGTAATAGTGCGACTGGAGGTTGAACTCTTAAGTACGATGTCACAGTCCAGCACATTAGCCACCGCTTAGTTTTTGTTTACTTGTTTGTTTAAGTGTGTAGTCGATAAAATGTTGACAATATTTTGCAGGAATGTGAGGGGGGAAAATTAACTTTCGCTTAGAGTTAAATAAAGATTTGTGTTGACCTTGCGTCAAGCAAAACCAAACTAGATAGATAACTACATTATTTGCAAAGGTGCTTAGCGTAACGGTTATCGTCATAGAAAATGTAATCGGTGGTCCGAGTTTAAATCCTGGGTGAGGCTGTTTGCGTTTCACGACACGCTAATGCCATTCGTTTTCACAATCCTTAGCACGGGGTAAAATAATGGAGCAGACTAGTTTCTGAAGTAGGGCAACCCATATCGGAGAAAGAAAACTCTGAATTTAAAACTTGTATGAGTAAGGTCAAGAATCGTTCTTTGCAACTGGTACGACTTTACCCAGTACATGTTACTAAGAGAGGAGATGGGTACTGCTAAGTCACCCGTATATTGTTCTGTCATGACAACCTAACAACCTAAATCACTTTGATCCGATCCTATTATTTCTTTTAACCAATTTAAGGTAAAAATTTTCTTTAAATGAAAAATAATTATAAGTGTCTTCTTAACTGTCTAGATATGAGAAACAACTGATCCTTCACTCAGTTTAGGTGCTTCCTTAAAAGGAAAGTAAATGATAATAGGAACAAATTTGTAGAAAAGTAAAAACACACTTGATTAAAATTATGCGAGAAAAATCTCCAAATTAACTGAATCGTTTAATTCATTCTGTCCAGAACGAGACTGCCACAAAACATTTTATTTAGTCAGTGCATCTGAATATTCGTGACTATGAGAATTATCAAAAAAATAAATAAATAAACCAAGCTAAAATTTACCTTGTGTCACACCCTGCCAGTGATGAAAGAGTTGGGAAAATACATACATCATTTGCAAAATCGGAAGAGAAAAAAGGTTTCTTTCGACAAAAATGTAATTAGTCGAATAGTTAAACTATGATACTTCAAGGAACGATATCACTTTCAAACGTATTGATTTTAATTAAACTAAGGATAATAAAGGTTAGAGCTGAAACATTTTGATCCTGATATTTAAAGTTTTTGGGAAATGACTTTATTATAAGTAATCTGACATTTGCTTTTTATTTATTCCTCTTTTCTTCTTTTTTTTACTTAAAAAATTTGTTCTTTACATTGCACTTTTCCCCAAATTGATTTTGTTCCCCCCTTTTCCCCCTACACCCATACATAATCATTTATTAAACTTCACTTGTCACTTACTTACCTGGCCTTACCAACGTCCACCAGCCATTTAAACCGGATTTAAATTTAATCGTCATCCTGGTACCAGTGACCGACACCCATGAAAAACGACTCGTGCGTGACTGCACTCAATAAAATGACCTTGTTTTGTATTTCGTTAAACATCTATCATTGATCTAACGACATTTCATAACATCCTTTCTAAGTAAGTCCTAATGATGGTTTATTGAAACCGAAACGTTATAACGTCGACTTTCTTTCGTATTAAATTCTTCACTTTGGATTACTTTGTTTTCAATATTTAACCTTATCTGATTTTTTCGGACTGTCCTAGCGCCAAAGACCTCGGTTTCTGCAAGATATAAAAAAAAGGTAGCCCTTTCATTCCCAAGGAGAAATCCTTCTCGTTGTATTTTATTTTCCATTAAAATCTACCGATTTTTCTAACTCGTTTAGTCATCATTTTGATCCTACTTTACACACACATCCATGTGCACACATACATATACGATATGCCGACGTACACTCAGATACGTTCGCACCAACATGCAGATGCGCTACACATATATGAATATATACACATAGAAACATGCTCGTACCTGATATGCATTATTACAACTAAATATGCGTACCCAGGGGTAGAACAGCTTATAGTGTCACACTCGTATGAGAAGTCATATTTATTGCTATGAATAATGGTGTAGTGAGAGGTTATATATTGTGTTATTTCCAAATTACAGAAGTATAAAAAGATTTTCTTATCTGTGCGGATTAAGTATTGAAATACACTTGATTAAATTCTATTTGCCAATAAGATCTAACGTATTATAGAGTTTAAAAATCACGTTTTGGAGCTTACTGTCACAAATAACAATTATGAAATTTACGCAGATGATAAAGAAATTAATTATGTCAAAACAGCATTGAGATTGAACCTACCCTTTTCAAGACAAATGAGATATACAATCAACCGCCTCCCAGTGTTGGAATTTGACACGAGGTCGATTTAATCTGGGGTGCCACACAGGAAGAAATTCTCCAGGATGGTGGGTGTCAAAAATAGCTCCTTTCTTTTTTTCTTAATTGCATATCATCCCTCATCGGTTAAATAATAGTAAAGCCATCGTTGTAAACGAACAGTATTAGTCCAAAAGTGAACACAGTAGCATGACTGGAGTTCGAACTTACTTACATTGGGGTCGCAGACCCGCGCATTAACCATTACGCCCCGATCACTTCGCGCAAAAATAGCTTTAGTTCAGGTGCCGGACAATAAACTCAGTCCTTACCCCTTTTTAGACAAGGTTTAGCGGTTAAATAGCGCCTGGAACGAATAATAACACCCAGCACAAATACTAACTGACCATTACCATTTTTATGTAGATACATCTACTTTGAAGGAAACCTTGATTTTTCTCCTTATAGTACCCCTGGCATTCAATACACGAATTCCAGCGAGGTTTTTTATTGGTTGAAGCATCACTGAAACCCACATTTCAATATTGGTTGAAGCACTACTGAAACCCACTTTTTAATATTGGTTGAAGCACAACTGAAACCCACTTTTTAATATTGGTTAAAGCACCACTGAAACCCACTTTTCAATATTGGTTGAAGCACTACTGAAACCCACTTTTTAATATTGGTTGAAGCACTACTGAAACCCACTTTTTAATATGGGCCAAACCTGTGCCTTGTATTGATTTTAATGTTCTTTATGTCCTTAGATCACTCACTCGTGACAGGAATCATCAGTTTAGAAAATTATGAGTGTTGTTGCGCTTGCACAATCTTGTGTTTCACTAAAAACAGCTTGTCCCTAAAGTATCAAGACTGGCCTCTCAATTTTTTTCAAAATGCTATAACTTATTGGGATACAAGTCATCATCACAGAATAATATAAGTTGTTCAGCAGCGTAAACATCTTTATTCAAAATTCAGTCTTGATATCTATAATGCTTCCACACCCTCAAATCTAATCCTTGAGATTAATTTTCAATGAATGAAATACGAAAAAAATGCATATCTGGTGTACTTGGCGGATGCTGTACTTGAGCAATCTAGTTTTTTGACAAAATTGCTGATTCGTGATTATCGAGAATTGGCTTTTAACTCATTTAAACGTTTTGACCACATCTTGACAGCAGTTTAGATGTCTGTAAAAGATAGAGCTTCATTTGAACTAAATAAATAAAGTTCTAACGTTAAATTTCGCTATATATAATGTACTTTTACATTTAAGCAAATTTTGTTTTGTTTGAGTTCTGTAGCTGATTTTTTGATCACTCTGGCTAGAGCTCAACAGAACGCTCCCCTTGATTACCTGCATGAAGGGCGATGCCGTTTGGACAAAGTTTGAGTGAGAGTCATGGAAATCTTTCGATGGCAGTATTTTTACCTCATCAATAGACACTGCGCTTAAAGACGAGTAGCAGTAGTTTTTTGACTGAACTATTTGGCCCTGGCCATTGACATGTGGGCTTCGTACGACCAGCATCAGGTGAAGCGCGCCGTTGAGCCGATGTTGGGTTCATCCGCCGTGTTTCACATCTGCCATACTGCTTCTCATTACTTCTGATGTTAAACTTGTGGGTTGAATATATAAAAAATATTTTTGTTTAAACTAAATGTTCCTAATGAGTTCTAATGATAAAAATAACTTTTTGGCCAACAAATTATAAGATATTTTTCGCTGCCTCCCACCAAACAGGACTTGACACAAGGTCAAAAGCCCGAAGGCCGATTAAAGTGGGGATAAAGGGGAGCGGAAGATCGGGAACGAGCCGAGACTCGAACCCTGCTGGTCTGTGCTGCTCATCGACTCACTAAGTGCAATGTGGGTCTAATGAGGCAAGCAGTTTCACGAATCCAAATTTGGATCCGGGCACGTATGCCGGGTTATAGCTTAAACTAGATAACAAGGTCTAGCGCTATACATTGGGGACAAAGGTTGCAGCTCGCCCATCCGAGGATGGCCCAACCGGGGCCAACCAATTATAATATCTAAAGAAACCAAATCAATTTATATTCACATTTTTCAACTACAGGGTGTTTTGGAAAAAATTACATTATTTCGTAATCTGATAACTTAACCAATTCTCATACAAATGATCTCAAATTTTAACAGAATGTATTGAAACTACTCAAAATTCTACATTTATTTATTTTTTCTTTTTAGGTATAGAAATGCCGTTTATTGGGAAAGAAAACATTAACACAAAATTTTGCGTGGTTTCTACACTTGCTGTTTAAATTTGAGATCATTTGAATGAGAATTGGTCAGTTTATTAGATTACACCGGTTCATTGGCCTAGTGGGTAGAGTGTTCGCCAATAGTCCGGAAGATCTGGGTTCAATCCCAGGTCGCGCCATGCCAAAGACTTTAGAAATGGTACTTGATACCGCCTTGGTTAACACTCAGCAATATAAGGTATGCATCGAGAGTAAAGTGGAGCAATTAAGGGAAAGGACTAGCACCCCCTACACCTCAGTGTAGTTGCTATTGAAAAGGGGGCCTTTTGGTGGCCTTCGACTACGGTCACCAACTTTTACTTTATTAGATTACAAAATGATATTAATTTTTCTTAAACACCCCATACATCTTAAATGATCCCAAATTCTTTGAAACACTCTGTATTTACAATTTATACTGTCAGCAGATAATGTGGCAGAAGAGTATGCATTTGAATTTGCTGGAGAAAATATCTATAATTGTTCATGAAACTAGAGGGATAGAGAGATAATTGAAAACAAAATAATTCTTAAGTTCTGGAATGATACTATTTACCAACCCCTCCGCTCGGGCAGGATATGACACAAGGTCAATTTTTAAGCGGAGTTTAACAGGTTTGAATTCAGAGTTTTCCTTCTCCTAGACTAGTTGCCTAACCAAGGCTGAAGAACCTAGTCTGTCCTACTATTTACCCATAGCTGGAGGGAGAATAATTGGATTCATACCTTTCACAAGGGTATTAGTGCTATGTGAAATGCAATCAGTCTCGTCCAGGATTTGAACTCGTGTAGCCGTGTCCATTTCCTACGACGATAACGACTACACCACGGGCATCTCCTCAAAGTTCTGGAATGATAATGGTGGAAAACAAGATGTCGCTTGAGATTCAGAATTCATGTATAATGAAGGAATATTTATTATATTTGAATTTTCAATCTCTAGCGACACCTAATAGATCAAGCAGATGCATTTTATTAATCAATATTAATACTTTAAGGTATTCATCAGAATTAGAGAATATATTATGTAAACTATCGTTAATTTTTTCCCAAAATTTTTAAATAATTTTCTTAAGTTGACATATATACTATTTCGGATTATTCAAGGAAAATAATTCGTTTGTTTTTGCTGTGTTGATTGCAGAAGTTTCATTGATTAATTTTAAGCTCATATCAACCCGTCTGGAGTTATTTTACGCATAGCGGTTAAGGAATTGTGTGTTTTGTACTTTTATATATGTTTGTGTAGTTTCAGAAGTTTTTTTTTGCTCACGGTTATATGATATCAAGTATTCTTATTTATTTGGCCCATAGATGAGAGTTTTACAGGTATTACTAACGGGTCAGAGTGGACCCGGGAGTAATACCAATAAAGGGTACTTCACACTCCCCAGATCTCCGGAACTGGAGCCTTACCACAAGATTCAGTTTATTATCATACCCAGAACACTCCATTTTGGGGGTAAGGGTCTTGCTAAGACCTACTGAGTGTTGTATACATCTTATCTTTTTCTTATACTTATCTATCTGGCCGGAATATCTGATCTTCTCTCAGGAATTTCTTCGGGTGGTCTTTCGTTTATCTTGGTCTCCATGTCCACTTCTGTCCTTATAAATGACACAAAGATTTTATTTGATTTCCGATGTCTTTATTAACCCAAATTCCCACGTCAACCGCACGGCTATAGAAATAGCCATTTTAGGAGTCCGTTCCTTACAACGTTTGGACTGCTCTCTAATTAACTCTATCTAACTGACCCGTTTCACGACTGAACCAACCAACCAGAGAACTGCTAAAAAGGTCAGCCAGGGGTCAAGTCTTGTCTATTATATCACTGGTTATTTTCCATGGCTCTTCTAATGAATTACCTGTTAACTTTTGAATTCATTTCTTTTGAATTTTATTCTTACTTAACAAAATTAATTGGTACCCTATTCATTATGTAACATTGACTGGGCAACACGACAAGACGAAAGAAAAATTATACAAAGAAAAATGAAAATTTCTCTTTCCAATAAAGAAGCGAATTCTTTACTTCTTTTTTAGTAATAATTAAAGAAAATTGATATAAGATGTGTCAAGTGTGTTGAATTATGGATAGCTTGTGTCCTTCATCACTCAAGGTCATTCTCCTTTTGTTTGGAACGAGAACTTTTCTGTACTGCCTCACATAACGAGCGTTAACAAATAAAAATCAGAATTGGGAACCCAATACTTTTATTTGATTCCAGTCAATCAGATAATACAACAAAAGCCATTCCTAGTATTATCTTTGTAAAGCATCAAGTGAATAATGTACTCAGCCAGTCATAAAAATAGTGAGGTTGACATTTTTACCTGTTGGCAACTTTGATTTAAAATCAGCAGATCAATGTTTATTCCTATAACATTACGGCTTTATAAGATACAACGCCATTTTCTTTCTAAAAGGATAACGGAATTTCTTGACGTAATCAATAAAAAATAACACTGAATGGAGGTTGTTTAGGAGCTTTTGAAATCTTAGATTTGAAAATCATTCGAAAATTGGTTATATTATTCTTCAATAATAATCTTCTATTATATTTTATAATAAATAAGTTTTTCGAAAAAATTTGAAATTTGATATTTTAAAAGCTCCCCAGCAACTAACGTTCTGTGTCAGTTTCCTTGAAGATTACGTTAACAATCTCGTTATCATTTTCAAAATATTTTTGTAGTATCTGATGAAACTATAAGAGCCAAACATATCATTTGAATAAAAAATGATCAGCTGATTTTCAATCAAAGAGGCCAACCTGAAAAAAAAAATCAGCTTTATTACTTTTTAGATAACTCGTATATATTATTTCCATGAAGTTTCACAGATAAAAAGATTGGCTTTCGTTGTAAGCGTAACTTTTGGAATAAAGAAATCGGTTGAATAAAAAAATGTTGTTTAATCTTGATTGAAGTTGAATTTTAAAAAAAATTAGATTGAAATTAAAGTTCTTTTTCATTTAAATTCAATTTAAATTTAAAATTCAAATTAGACTTTTAAAAATTTCAGTTCAAATTTTTAACCTTATATCAACTTTTTAAAATTTGAATTTAAACTTTTTAAAACATTAAATTCAATTTCAGTTTTATTCAAATTTGAACTGAAGTTAAACTTTAAACAAAATAAAATTGAAGTTCAATTTGAAAAAAAAATTAGATTAAAAAATTTTCAAATTTAGATTTAAATTCAACTTTTTAAGATTTAAATCCTCTTTTTTAAGATTTACATCTAACTTTTTATATTTTATATTCATATTCAAGTTTTTTTTTTTTTTTATTATCTAAATCTAAATTCAACTTTTTAGAATTAAGATATTTACTTTTTAAAATCAAAATCGAAGATCAACTTTTTAAAAAATTTAAATTTAAATCGAAGTTCAACTCTATTCAAATTCTAATGGACGCTAAATTTTTTGAAAACTCAAAGGTAAAATACTCTTGTCCGATTAATATTTATGGTCAGTTATTTCTTTGCTGTATATGTAATACATGCTGACAAATTGTGCCAAATTCTATTCTATGTGAAAGATAATTAAAAACTGTTCTTATAACATTTCTTACTATTTCCATTTGTTTATCTACAGGGAAGCCTCATCGGAGACATCCTTACACATGCTTGCTGTTCTCCTTGCGCTTTGGTTCAGGAAGGTCGGGTAAGTTGAATTGTAAAGATCTTTATCCACTGAATTATCGAATTTGACACATATACGATGCATATTATACCTTTGCCTTATGTAAATATGTGTATTTGGTTTGGTTTATTTCTTTAACGGTATATCAACCCCTTCGGAGAGAGTTCCCGTAGCGTCATGGCTTAAGTGCTGGTCTGCGGTCACGAAGTAAGCGAGTTCGAACGTTCACTTTCGAACAAATACCCTCGTTAAAAGTATAAACTTCCTTATTCCACCAGCTATAGGTTAAATAGTATCAATACTGTTTTTCTGCAAGGATGCTTTGGCATTAAATAACCCTCGAAGATTGATATGCCATTAAACAAAGACACCAAACCAAATTCCTATGGTACGTATGTTGCACCACTTGAACTCTGATAAAACGTCTGGAGAAAAAGCTAGACAGGAACTACTCAAGGATGCTACGTGCTGATTTGAATAAATCCTGGCCGAAGTACCTTACTAAATAGCAACTGTACGGCCACTTATCCCCATCACACAAAACATCCAAGTGGGAACTAACTTCTATAGACTCCTATACATGAACACACCAGTGTTGGCTGGCCAGCAAAAACTCGATTTTATTAGCTCTGTGCGGACCCTGGGTCGCGTCTGGAGGACTTACTAAGTGGTATAGCCGATAGGGATGGATGCTAAGATGGAGTTAAAGGAATCTGTGTAAACGATGATGGATTATTTATATTTAATGCTGACAATTCATTTGTGAGTGTTTGATTATAATTATAACAATATATTTTTAAATCGTACATTTTTATTTGCTTATGATGATATTTTGTTTGCATACAGTTATATGATATAATGTATTCTTATCTTATGCCAATAATATATACACAATTATTTGTATTTTCTATCTATCAATCAATCTAGACTACAATTTATATTATGCATCTATATATATATATATATATATATATATATATTATATATTAATACATACACAATAAAATCGTAATTATTTCTATTTCTAAAAGTAATTACTTATACTATATATCTAATACTAATAACGCCCCCACATATATACTAATTATATATATATATATATATATATATATATGAATATAAGTATTTATCTCTTTCTCTCTCTCTCCCCTTCTCTCTCTCTCTCTATATATATATATATATATATATATCCTCAGTGGCAACTTCTAATCAAATAATGAAATTTCTACTGACTCTATTTGTCAATTATGAATACAGCACAAGTAATCTCCAAATTTCATAAGGCATACAGAGTCTAGGTGCTCTAAGCGCCAAGTCACTCTATGCATTATAAAATACCTAGATGTAGCTACCATTACCACTAGCCTCGTCTAGGATTTGAAATGTGGTCTCCGATTTCATTTTTTATGGCGATAAGAGTTACGCTAATCACACTTCCATAATTCTAGGCATGTCACATAGCCATTAACATTTAGAAACCTCTTCTACGGCAAGATTATCAACTCTGAATTTGTTATTTGGGCATTTGGACCGGAATACCGATTTATATGACTGGTATCTCACCAACGTTTCAATTTTTATCTTTACAATTTCAGGCTAACGTTTGAAACATCAAATTCACAAGTGATCCGGTAACTACTAAATCCAAGAGGACGCCGCGCAAAGTGGTAATAGTGGTTAACAAGGATAAGAAAATTTGAACTTGATGGTCTAATTTAGTTTAGTTTAGTTTCTTTAATGACATATCAACCTTCGTGGGTCATTTAATACCAAAGCCATCCTTGTTGAAGAACTACAGAGGTACTATTTAACCCATAGCTGAAGGAGATAACGGGGTTTATTCCTTTCCCAAGGGTATTAGTTCAAAAGTGAACGTAATAACGTGACTGGATATCGAACTCGTTTACGAGACGATGTCGAAGTCCTGCGCGTATGTCCCGACACCACGAGACCTCTCCCTCCATGGGTTTGGCCACAGATACCTCCACATTACTACTATCATTCTATAAGAGATTTAAGAGTATATTAATTTTTTAATCACCAGTATTGTCAACTGAAGATCTTCAGGCTCCTCTTCTGGTTTCTCTATAACCAAAATGATTCACTTACATCAAAAACACTGTTATATATATATATATATATATATATATATATATATATATATATATATATATATAAATTATCCAGTCAGTACCAGCAATATTCCCCGCCGAAATAAATTTATTATGACGGCTTAACCGAGTTTGAGTCTCCATTTAATTGTACTATATATATATATATATATATATATAGAGAGAGAGAGAGAGAGAGAGAAAGAGAGAGATTTTCAAAGAGAGTAGTAAAAAATATATAGATGCCCTTAAAAATTGTGGTTTTAAGGGGGATTTTAGGTATTTAAAAGAAAATGAAATTGCTAAAGATAATAATAATTACGATCAAAAAAATAAAAATAGAAAAAGGAAAATTATATGGTTTAACCCCCCTTTTTGTAAACTAGCAAATATAGATGTAAGTAAATATTTTTTGAGACTGATAGATAAACATTTTAAACAAGATAAATAATTACATAAAATATTTAATAGGAAAACCTTGAAAATAAGTTATTCTTGCACTAAAAATATTTCTCAAATAATAAATAGTCATAATAATGAATTAATTAATAAATTTCATAACCGAGTAAATAATAATAATAATAATAATAATAATAATAATAATAATAGTAAAAAAATAGAATGTAATTGTAAATCTCGAAGTGATTGTCCAATGGATGGTTTGTGTAATTTAGATAATGTAGTATACCAAGCTATTATTTATCCAAAAGAGGACATAAGTGATAAGAAATATTATATTGGCGTTTCATCTACTAATTTTAAAATTAGGTACGGAAATCATGAATATTCCTTCTCCCATGAGCATAAAAAAAATCAAACTGCTCTATCAAAACATTATTGGGGATTAAAAAATAAAGGGTTAACTCCTGACATTCAATGGTCCATACTGAAAAGATCTAGTACCCCAAAATCTTTCGATAGTAGGTGCAATCTGTGTCTTGAAGAAAAAATCCACATTTTGCTTTTTCCTGAGCCAAAAGAATTATTAAATAAGAGAAATGAACTAATAGCTAGGTGTAGACATAGGGCCAAATTTAAACTATAAATAATTAAACAAATAAAATTTAAAAAAAAAAAAAAGCATAAAGTTATTTTGAGAATTAGAGTTAATTTTGAGAATAAATAAATAAATTGTTAGATAGAAAATTGTGAAAAAACATATAATACATATGTACTACGCATAAAAAGTGTAACTGATTAATGCCTTCTAAATATTTTCGAAATTTTAAAATATTTAAGTAAATTAAATATTTGTTTTTGTTTTAATATATCTATTACTGCATCTTTACGTGAGATTATTATTTAAAATTTAAATCTAATTAAAAATATCTGTAATTTAAGTCTAAATGTAATTTTTTAAAAAAAATATTAATTTTTAAAAAATTAAAAAAAAAAAAAAAAATTTGCTACATTGCTAACCGAAATTTAAATTTAAAACGGAAGTGGGCTTAATGAAGAGGTAACTCTTCACCCCTCTTCTATCCCCTCCCACTCTTCTATCCCCTCCCACTCTTATGTGTCTACTCTAGTTTTTTTATCAAAAAGATCTGAAGAAGTCCTGTTAATTTTTTTTCGTGTTTTTGGAAATTTCAAAAATGCGTAACAGGATGGAAATAAATTTATAATCCTTGGTGATTGGTTTCGTTGTTTTTTCTTAAAGATATATATATATATATATATATATATATATATGCAAATTTCATTGAACATAATAGACATTTTATGCCTACATATTCTCTTTTGGATCCGTTCGAATTCCCGTATTACTTTTATCGTATTCGGGGGGAACTGATTAAGGTATTGTCTATAGTTGTATGTATCCCTAGTACTTTCTGCCCGACTTTGGGCCATCATCAGGGGAGAATCTGTTACAAAAGTGATGTAACTTTTGTTTTAGCAAATTACTACTGTGCAAGGACGTCTTTGCTGTTGGAGTTTATGGCGCTTGCTTTTAAATGTAATTCTGTAAATAGTGCCAGTAGCTAAAGACATTTAAGTACGTTAGCACTGGTTTGAAAATTAATTCTATTAAGTGCTGGCTGCAGGTTTCTAATATATAGTGCTTCGAGAATCTGAAGTTTTTGTTTATTATTTTGATGTTCGAGTATTGTTGTGTTGTCGGTGAGAATTTTTCGTAGTTGTGTTGTTGGGCATGAATGTTTTTTTAAATGCTGAGCTATTGAACTTGTGTCAGAAAGGTGCATTGTAAGTCTCCTCGACAGGGTAGTTGAGGTTAAACCAACATATATATTATTATTATCAGAGATACAAGCCAGCACTTAATAGAATTAATTGTGATTGTAACTGATCCTATCCCCCACCTAAAGATAATGAAGCATTCACTAAATGGAGCTATCATTACCACTTGCCTAAGTTCACTTGCAACACTTAACAGAAATCAGCTGACAAGTTAACTTCTCAAGCTTGCCTCATAAATCAATTACTTTCGAGTAAAGAATTTGATCCACTTTAGTAAAATTAAAGTTGGCGACCGTAGTCAAGGGCAACCCGAAGGCTCCCATTTCAATAGCTGCTAAGGTGTAGGAGAGGACGCTACTCCTTTCCCTAGATTGCTCCACTTTACCCTTGATACGTACCTTATAATGCTGAGTGTTAAGCTAAGAGGTATCATGTGCCATTTTTTTAGTCTTTGGTATAACGACTTGGGATTGAACCCCAGTCTACCAGGCCACTGGCGAACACTTGCGACAAATCTAAGCTACACTTTTTTAGAGGAGACCTCAGGTGGTGCAATGATCCTCGAATTAATCTTGTCTATTCTTAGTGAGTTGTATTCTCACTTTAGCACCCATACTTCAGGCCTTGTGCCAAACTATGCCAAAGTTAGCAAATCACATTCTCTAGATCCCCTTAAAACCACTCATTAAATCACTCTTTTCAAAACTTGCTCAATGACTTATAGAGGGAAACCCCATGGGGTAATGGCTAAAATGCTGATCTGCTGATCGAAGTAAGCGAGTTAGAACTTCAGTCGCACTATTATTATAACATCACGGCTGTTCTCCCAATTGGCTTTAGTTTTAAATAATCAATGAAGGTTGAAATGCCATTAAATAAAGAAACCAGACCAAATCAACGACATTGTTTCGCCAAGATTTTAAATATGAATAACTTGAGATTGATTCATCGCCTTACTATTAAAGTATAAGTGGATTAGGGCTGGTTAACTAGAGTTTGAAGTAGAAAAGCAACAAGTGGCTCAGATGACGCCTCTTCTTCCCATCTCTCATTAACTCTTTGACTATATACTCGATTGTAAATGAAACGGCTCATTTTTGGCTAACAAATTCGGTCAAGAGGAATAAAATTTATTTGTCACAAAGGGATGCCCTATTTTCCTTTTCTGTAAGCTAATGTAATTCCTGATTATTTCATTTGAAATAGACATCATATAGATGAGCCTTTTGCCAGAATGAAATTAAGGAAAAAGTCTTGTTTTACTTATATATATAAAATGAAATTTTAAAATATTATTAATATAAACAAGAGTTCAATGCGCTCCTTCGGACAAAGATGTTATTATTTATTAAATTGGAGGAGCTCGTGGCATTACGGTTATTGTCGTGGAACGTGAACTCAGCTATCTGAGTTCAAATCCTGAAGGAATCTTTGCCGTTCACATGGCGATAATACCCTTGGGAAAGGTACGAATCCAGCTCTTCTCCCTACAGTTATGGGTAAATTGCTGGTTTCTTTCTCTTTTTTTTTTTTTTTTTTTTTTTTTTTTTGTAAATCATGTTTCTTGGGAACATGGTTTTGTTTGGTTTGATCGGCATATTAACTATCGTAGTGGCTAGTGATAAAGTCACAGGAAAAGTCACAATTTTAGCTCGGAAAAACTCACAATCAAGTTTTGTGGCCAGTGATAAAATCACAGGGAAAAAGTCCCTGAAAAGTTACAGTTTTGGCTTGGATAAATTCATATGACAAATCACAATTGTTTTAATTGTTTAATAATAAAGTCACAATTTTAGCTTGAAAAATATTACGATTTTGACTCGGAAAAGTCATAATTTTGGCTTGGAAAAAGTCACAATTTATCGTAATCAGTTCTAGAAAGTCACCGAAAAAGTTACAATAAACCCCCTTCGAAGGGGGTAAGAGGTTGGGGAGGACAGTCCCCTGAGGCCAGAGGAAATCTCCAGTCAAAAGGCCACACCTGCAGGCAAAGTGTGACCGTATCGACTGGAGTGCCAGCCGCAAAACCTTCCGGATCCGAAGTAGAGTTGCCCAGAGAAGAATACTACTTGAGGAGAAGGAGGACTATTTATCGAGCATCTGATTGTGAACATATGGGCAGGTCATTGCATGGGCTGTGACATCTGATTGTGCACATACGGGAACGTCATTGCATGGACATTATGGCAGCAATTTTGTCTTGGAAAGAAAGTCACAATTGATTCATGGCAGTCTGAATTAAAATCACAGGGAAAAAGTCACAATATTTGCTAGGAAATATTTGCTAGGAAATATTTGCTTGATTATCCGACTTTCTGTCGGATAATCAAGCAAAAGCGCTCAAGTCAGTCACAATTTATTTAAATACCACATATAATCAAAGTAATAAAACAGAAAATATTTAAAATAATTTATTAACTGACAATACATAACTTGTACATTTTGGTAACACTATATATGATGGCATTACTTGTATATGAAAGAAAATCTCGTTTTGTGCATTATCTTAAGCAGAGTATGATAATCGAACAAAAATATTCAAGTCATTTATTAGAGTTAGAGTTAGGGAGTTGTTTTTTTTTGTTTTTTGTTGTTTTTTTTTTTTAAATCTAAATTCGTCGTTCAGAACGATGTAATAGAGGAAACTGAACTCAACATAGTAGACTTTCCTTGCTAACCTTTACTCTACTGGAGGTGTCTGTCAGTTTGTTTGATGCGTGGGACGTGAGCAGATAAATAACTTTCCATTTCTCTAAACTAAACTGGCCAGATTCTTTTGAAAAATACCTTAAATGTGGGCTATTCATATCTGGATTTTCCTGATAGTTCTACTCTGCTGTTTTAGCAGACATGATTTGAATACAGGTCGCGACAAGTTCAAACAAAGCAAAAAAAAAGAAAAAATGATACGGCATTAGCAAGAGCTACCATTGTCACTTGGCTAATTTCACTTGTACCGTAAAAGTGACAGTTTAAAATGTAGGAAATATTTCTGTTGCACCCTAGATAAGAATTCAGTATAGATTGGTTATAATCCGTCAAAAATAGCATTCTACCCGTATCCTCTACATCCGGGCCCCTGGCTGAAAAATAGCTGTTAGATGAGAGTTTACTGTATTTTATTTTAAATATATTTATATTTACTGTATTTTACTTAAAATATACATAAAAAGTAATAAAATAACATACAGAATATGAATTTACAACATTTTTTAGGCAATAGTGGGGGCTTGCCTCAGATATAAGGGCTCATCTAATTGGCTGTATTGTTGCCAGTCTACAGCAATGTAGAAACAAAGATTCTCTGTTGAATTTCTATGTGATTATACAGATAGATGAAGAGAGCTTCGGGTGGTGTAATGGTAAGCAAGCTAGACGAGCAAACATTCACAACTGAGTTCCAGACTCGTGGGGTACACCGTTCATACGGCCTTGTGCCATATCTAAGCCAAAAGTTTAATAAATTACTATATGTCGAACTTGTGAAGTTGTTCACGCAAGTACTCAGTTATGAAGCAAACAGAGTTGCCCAGAGAAGGGGTATTTATTGTACGCCCCACCGAACGGGCAAGTGCGACACAAGGCCTTTTTTAGGCGGGTCCGGAGCCCACACGCGCCCGGCATTTTCTAAAAATACCTACGGCCCAGTCGGCATTCCCCTTTTTAAGGGCGCCTCAGGCGCCAGGCAATAGCCCCCCTTCGAAGGGGGTAAACGGTTGGGGGGACGGTCCCCTGAGGCCGGAGGAAATCTCCAGTCAAAAGGCCACACCCGCAGGCCAAGTGTGACCTATCGACTGGAGTGCCAGCCGAAAAACCTTCCGGATCTGAAGTAGAGTTGCCCAGAGAAGAATACTACATGAGGAGAAGGAGGACTATTTATCGAGCATCTGATTGTGAATATACGGGCACGTCGTTGCATGGACATCATGGCGGCAAGTGCTATTATTATTCTACACAACACAAATGGATCAAGGGTGCCTCGGGTGGTGTAATGGTTAGCAAGCAAGACTAGCAATCTTTAACGACTGAGTTTAGGTCTCATTGGGTGCTTCATGCATTCGGCCTCGTGTCACATCTGAACAAAAACGCTTAGTAAATTACTATAAATAGAGATTAAAAAGAATGATTCTTTATTTTCAGGTCTATTCAATCTTGCAAAAAATAAGTTTTCTCTTTATTTACCCTTTTCTCTTTCTTTCCTCTCTACAAAAATCTAAGAAATTTACAATAAGACCAAATTACTTCTATAAACCCTTTCTTTACCAGATATATTCTAACAAACTGATCATTTCCCAAACCTGTTGCACAGTTTTTTTTTATGATCATGATTCCCTACAAATAAACTCCCAATAAGAAATAAAAAAAGACAAAAAAAAACAAAAAAAAAAACAAACAAATAATCAACTTATCTAAAGTTTATCATTAATTCCTAAAACCTCTCTTTTGAATTTCTTTTCAGACTTATTTTCTTAAACTTGATTCGGCATTAAATGACCGTAATGTGATGTGCCGTAAAACAAAACAACAACAACAAAAAGCAAACATCTTTCCTCGCCATCTTTCTTCTCACCCTCTTTCTCAGATAATCCTCTAAAAAAACCCTCAAACATCCAGCAATGTGTTACTACTGCTTTATCTTTTTAACGTTTCTACTTTTTTTTTACCTCATATAACTTATAACATTCACCAAATCCCTTTATTTTACTTTGATTTTTTTTTTTAACTCACTCTCACACTTTTTCTTTCCGTAACTCACGTTCCACAGACCCAATTTTTGTATATTATTCCTTGCTATCCCCCCTTTTATTTTTCACTTTCCTCTGTTAAAATATTTCACTTAAACCCATTTCTTATAAATTCTAGATAATGACTCCAGTCATAATTTAGTCGTTATAATACAACCAGACGTAGGAATTATAAAATTAATTGAAAATGAGAGGAAATACACTTCAATTAGAATGAACTTCTTATCTCCTTTTAATAAATTTATAGGGATCAGGATGAGCGCGACTGTAGACAGTTAATTTGCAAATTTGATTGGAAATTACTTTATTCTATGAGTTAATGCAATTACATGAAGAAAAATCTCACTATGATAATTTTGCTACAGCTAACTTATATAAATCGGATCATCGGATTATAATTCCGGCAGTTCACGTTGGGCAACATATTTTGGGGGCGACAATTTTAGGCCTGCTGTATAATCCTATACGGGTTGATTTGGTTTGGTTTTATGGCATATCAACCATTGTAGGTTATTTAATGCTAAATCCATTTTTATACATATTAAAGAAATTTGAAGGGAATAAAATTTGCAATATAAAGGAATTTGAAGGGATAAAATTTGATACGAAGGAAATGTCACAAAAGCCAAATTTAGGATTTAACTGGGTAATGATTTTAGGGGGATTTAATGTGTAAATTCAAACAGTAAGTTCAAACGGTAAGTTCCGCGGCTCATTGGGTGCCCCTTTCATATGGCCTTGTGCCACATCTAAGCAAAAAGCTTAGTAAATTACAAGTTCCGCAGCTTTCTAGTTCGGATACTGATTCGAAAAGATAACACAGGCAATAAGTTTTTAAAAAGAAATTTTTATTCAAAGAAACAAGAAAGAAAGGGATAGAAAAGGTAAATGTTTGTGTAATTTGCAGAGAGTGTCCGGGAAACAAAGTTCTTTGAATTTGAGTATTTTCACTTCTTTTTAGTTTTATCGAAATGTTTCAGTTTTCAATTAATTTCGAGTCTTCTGTAAAGTTATTTTTTCAGCAGAATTCTCGGTTGAATTTTATTTCAGTTGTTTAACTGAGTAGAGATGCAGGTGTCGACTTTAGTTTAATTTTACTTTTATTTATTGCCTGTTTGAAATACTTATCGGTTGTTCAAGAAGCGAATGACGAAACCCTTCAGTTGGCTATTCTTTCCTGCCTTTACAGTTTTGTCCCCGAATTCGTACTTTCGTTTGATGTTGGTTTTATCTCTTGGGAAGCTTCTTGCCTGTTTGAAATACTTATCGGCTATTCAAAAAGCGAGTGACGAAACCCTTCTGCTGGCTATTTTTTCCTGCCTTAAGAGCTTGGTCCCCGATTTCGTACTGAGGAGCCTGATAGAAGTTCTCGACAAATAATGGGAGGTAGCTTTTTGGTGCTGTATTGTATGGGATAACTTCTCCCTTTTCCTCTCTGGTCAAATCGAGTGCCGCACGTGGTCGGTTTGATTTTTTTCTTAGGAATAAATTTTTATAATATAATCATTTTTATTTTAATCGATTCAGTTTTGCATAAGTACACAGTTTAAATGTCAAAATAGTTCTATTTCAAACAGTTCAGTTTGGCATAAGTAGTTTAGTTTTATTTGACCCATAGATGGGACCCTATCAGGTGCTATCACTCCAGGCCAGAATGAATCTGGGAGCGATAACAATGAAGGAGTACTCCGCATTCCCCAAAGTTCCAGCATTACTGGAGCCTCACCATGAACACTGGTTGGGGGAGTCTTACCCCTCTGTAGAGATGCAGTCGATGTGTGATCTAGTCCCAGCCGACTGGGCCCACTATATCGGATGTATAGAAATAAAGTAAAGAAACTCTCTGCTCCACTATCAAACAAGATTTCAGACCGAAAATTATATATATAACGTATGTTTAGTGTACTTGAAAAGTATTTATACTCGGTCAAAATAGGCATCTTCGACCTTCAACTTTACCGTAGCTACCACATAACTCTGAATTACTGGAATGTGGCCGGGTGTCCATTTTGTATCATTGTTTATTTTTGTTTTTTTGTTTTTGTATCGGAAAAGAGCAGAGAGGAACAACCTGTTTTAAAAATGGCTTTTAAAACAGATTGTCCTTCTCATCTTATTGTTGGGAAGAGCGACTTGTTTTTAGTTATTTTAATATCATCATCATCATCATGGGCCCCTCGGGTAGTGTAATGGTTGGCAAGCTTGACTAGCAAACCTGTAAGAGTGAGTTTAAGTCTTATAGGGCGCTTCGTTCATTCGGCCTTGTGGCACATCGAAGCAAAGAGCTTCGTAAATTACTATTTCAGTATCATTATATATATATATCCACACGAGGAGGGTTTAAAACATTCAAAGTCTTACTAGCAGAATTAAATTTTCGTAATATTTACTTTTGTGTTGAATTTGTTGTTTAAAAAAGATAAAATGAAATAGAAAAAAAAATAATCAAGAAATTTTTCTATGGTTTATCAATCATCTACACATATATTGCATTAAAGAAATTTTTTTCCACCTTCAGAGAAAATATCGTTCATACATAGCAACGGAAAATGAAATTGAAGGACGATGCCGATATTATTTCGAGTTAGTAGCGTGGCTAGGATGGGAGTGGTACTTTTAGGTAACAAACTGAAATACTGCCCCAGGTGGAACTCACTCTCTGCTACGTCACTGATTTTAATTATATTTACCCAACCCCTCCGCTTGGGCAGGATATGACACAAGGTCAATGATTTTAAGCGGAGTTTAACAGGTTTGAATTCAGAGTTTTCCTTCTAGACTAGTTGCCTCACCAAGGCAAAAGAGCCTAGTCTGCCCTACTATTTACCCATAGCTGGAGGGAGGATAATTGGATTCATACCTTTCCCAAGGGTATTAGGACTATGTGAAATGCAATCAGTTTCGTTGAGGATTTGAACTCGTGTCTCTGTGTCCATTCCCCTACGACGATAACCATTACACCACGGGCACCTCCTGAAAATATTCTGTAATTTAATTTAATTCTGTAATTTTAATCATTGATTTTAATGCTATAATAGAACGTGATAGGTATATCTGTATGTGTTTAGTCGTCTACTAGGTTAGCTCGCTAATCGTAATTACCTTATGAGCAAGCTCACCTCGTTGACTACTTCAAAACAACTTCATTGTGTTTTCCAAGCTTGTGTCTAAACAAAGATAAGCTTGATCAATATTTCCTCACTTTCGCTTTATTCAAACCACACTGGGAGGTAGGGTTAGATTGTTATGCCAACGCAAATATTTTTAAGGTATCTAAGATTAGCTCTATCAAATTGATTTGCTATAAAGCTTGGTTTGGTTTCTATGGTTTGATGGCATGTCAACAATCGCGGGCTATCAAATACCAAAGCCGTCTTTGTAGAAGAACAGCAGTGGTACTTTTTAAACTATATTTGAGAAGATAGGGGAGTTCATGCATTTTCCAAAGGTATTAATCCGAAAGAGAATGTTATAGCACTAGTGGAGTTCGAACTCGCTTACTTCGAGGCTGGAGTCTAGCACATTAGCCATTACACCACGGGGATCTCATGACTACATTAAAAGTGTTATGATATTACCAAGTTAGTTATTATGAGTGTAGTTCAAACTATCTTTTTTGTATCATCCTTCCATTTTTACTGGTAGCATGAGTATATATCAATTCCATTTCTTCATATGCAAAATACACACAACAACTGGCCAATATCACGATACATTCCTGAACCGAAGAAGTTTTATACCCTTCGCGAATCTTGGGCTTCCTCTATATATTGTTTCATGGGCACCTCTGGTGGTGTAACGGTTAGCAAGCTTGACTAGCAAACCTACACGAGTGAGTTCGAGTCTCATTGGGCGCCCCATTCATTCGGCCTTGTGCCACATCGAAGCAAAGAGGTTTGTAAATTACTATATATTGTTTCATTAGACACCTCTGGTGGTGTAACGGTTAGCAAGTTAGACTAGCAAACCTACACGAGACAGTTCGAGTTTCATTGGGCGCCCTATTCATTCGGCGTTGCACCACATCGAAGTAAAGAGCTTTGTAAATTACCTATATATTGTTTCATTTTCTATATTTATTTTTCGTTGATATCATCGAAAGGTTGATTTTCAATAGTCTCAAAAGAAATATTTTTGTGAGATTAAGGTAATTTTCGCAGTAAACCTATTTAAAACAATTTAGAGTTTAAATTTATGTGAAAAGATTCTAAAAAATATTTTGCTTTAAATTAAAAAATTCTCCAGATTTAGGAATGACCTTCGTATATCTGCGATTTATCTGACATCTTACCGTGTCATAAAATGGCCTTGTTGGAGGTGCCCGTGGTGTAATGGTTATCGTCGCAGGAATTGGACACGGCGACACGAGTTCAAATCCTGGACTGATTGCATTTCACATAGCACTAATACCCTTGGGAAAGGTATGAATCCAATTATTCTCCCTCCAGCTATGGGTAAATAGTAGGGCAGACTAGGTTCTTCAGCCTTGGTGAGGCAACTAGTATAGGAGAAGGAAAACTCTGAATTCAAACCTGTTAAACTCCGCTTAAAAAATTGACCTTGTGTCATATCCTGCCCGAGCGGAGGGGTTGGGTAAATATGATAAAATGGCCTTGTGCCATTTTATGGTGGGGGCCGCACACGAATTGAGACTCATAAGTGGTAGGTGTAAAAATTCTTGACCTCGTGGGCATTCCCCTCATAGGATACCTCAGGCACAAAGCAATAAACTCATTCCTGCCAAAGCAGGCAAAGACCTGGGGAATGGAGACAGCATCCCTGGTGTCATAGTACGCAAACTCCGGGGCCCGGAGACGCGCAGCGAACTGACCTTCGTATATCTTCGTTCTTTTCTCGCGCTAGCATGACTATATCTATTCCATTCTTTCACAGGCAAGTTACATATATTTACTGTTTAATATCACTACACCTCCCAGAATCGAAGAAGTTTTATGCCCTTTGTGGATCTAGAGCTTCTTCTATATGTCGTTTCAGTTTCTATATTTCTTTGAACTCCTTCTCTCTCCCCCTCTTAATATCTCTGGATATTTCTTTTTATGGGAGATCTCATATATTAGGAAAATCTTGTTCTTCTTAGTTAATATTTGAATCCTTGAAACGCTATTGATTTTCAGTTGCCTCTCTGTTTTTTGGGTCTGGGCTGGGATAACTTAATGTAACATCTTTTATTTCTTCTTCATATTCTTGTCTGGATTTTATTTGTCCTTTTACGAAATTTGCTTATCTGTCTAAATACCGAACATTTTTCTGGTTAGTGTTTGTGATTACAATATTTGCATTGCAATGTCTTTTTCTTTATCACGTGTCCACATTTTTTGGTTGACTTCATATCATTAATTTTTCCTCAACTCTTGCTGTTGAATAATATTAACGCATGCATGTAACATCATGAATTTTTCTTGATAGTCTAGCTTTGAATCCTAGAAATTCTTACCCAGTCGGCTGGAGCTGTAGAATACACCGACTGCACCTCTGCAGAGGGGTAATACCCCCACCCAACGAGTGTCCTGGATATGACACTAAACAATCTGATGGTGAGGTTGCAGTAATGCAACCTCACCATCACCTTTGGGAACGCGGAGTACCCCTTTATTGCCATCGCTCCCAGGTCCACCTGATAGGGCCCTATCCATGGGTTAAATAGAACTTGGCTAAACTGAAACCGTACTTACATTTAAACTGCGTACTTATGCTAAACTGAATTATTTGAAATAGAACTGACGGTTTACATAAAAATGGATTTGGCGTTAAATAACCTACAAAGGTTGATATGCCATAAAACCCAACCAACCAAACCAAACCTAGAAATTCCCTTGATCTTGTCTTATTCATCACATATTTCCTGGTGTTGATTTATAGGTTTGGTTAGGTTGTATTTTATGGCATATCGGCCCTTGTGGGTTATTAAATGATCTTGTTCACACACACACACACACACACACACGCACACACACACACACATATATATATATATGAAGTCATCCACAGACTGATCTGTTTCGTTCTATCAGAACTCATCAGTGTGGCTAGACATTATATATATATATATATATATCTTTAAAGAAAAACCAAAGACCGGTTATTTTAGAATTATAAATTTATTTCCATCCTGTTTTTCAGTTTCTGGTGTGAACCAAAAACACGAAGAAAAATATAACAGGACTTCTTCAGATCCAATGGATAAATAAAACTGAATAGACACGTGGGGAGGGGGAGGGAGGAGATATTGAAAGAGTTACCTCCTCGTTTTCTTTCGCTTCTAAATCATATATATATATATATATATATATATATATATATATGATTTACAAGCGAAAGATTTGTTGGTAACATTATTTTTAAACGAGCCCGAGCTCATTCTTTTGCCCACTGTTAAATAGTTTCAATTGCTGCTATTTAATACTAATAATTCTTTCTAATATAGATAATAATACCAAGTAAAAGATTTGACAGTTATGCTTGACCCATACCAACGACACGAAATGGTTTTAAGTATTCTCATTTAACACTTATGATTTTATTCAACATTATTCATTCGTTGCCCTAGTCAGCTGGGGCTGCAGAATACACTGTCTGCATCTCTGCAGTGGGTTAAGACTCCCCCAACAGGTGTCTTCGATATGATACTAAACAATGTGATGGTGAGGCTTCAGTAATTCTAGAGCTTTGGGGAATGCAGAGTACCCTTTCATTACCATCGTTCCCAGGAACACTCTGGCCCGGAGTGATGATATCTGATAGGGTCCTATCTATAGGCTAAATATAACTGTTGGAACCATTTAATTTTGTTGACATGCAAAACTTAATTGTTTGATATGGAACTGCTTGATCATTTAACTGAGTTGAAAAAAAACTGTGTACTTATGCTAAACTGAATTGTTTGAAATAGAACTGTTGACATCTAAACTGAACTTATTCTAAATTGAATTGTTTGAAATAGAATTGTTTTTACATTTAGCTGTGTGTAAACCAAAAATTGTATTTTAATAAATAAACTGTGTATAAAGAAAATACTCTGTACTTATGCTAAACTGAATTAACAGTGTGCAAAAAAATGAGCTCAGGCTTCTTTAAAAATGTTATCTACAAAATGTGTTTAGAAATCATATATTCAATATGTATAAAAAGGATTTGGCATTAAATGACCTATAATGGTTGATATGCCATAAAACCAAACAAACCAATTTTTTATTCGTCTGCACATAGTTAAATGGTTTCAAGCTCTGCCACACAATTCGAATTATTCAATTTAGCATTGATAATTTGTTTGCACACAGTTAAATGGTTTCAAGTAGAGTAAATTATTAAAGGGTTCTATTTGATCCGTAGATGGGATTCAAACAGGTACAGCCACTCCCGTCAGAGTGGACCCGAGAGCAATTATAATGAAGGAGGTGCCCGTGGTGTAATGGTTATCGTCGTAGGAATTGGACACGGCGACACGAGTTCATATCCTGGACTGATTGCATTTCACATAGCACTAATACCCTTGGGAAAGGTATGAATCCAATTATTCTCCCTCCAGCTATGGGTAAATAGTAGGGCAGACTAGGCTCTTCAGCCTTGGTGAGGCAACTAGTCTAGGAGAAGGAAAACTCTGAATTCAATCCTGTTAAACTCCGCTTAAAAAATTGACCTTGTGTCATATCCTGCTCGAGCGGAGGGGTTGAGTAAATATGATAATGAAGGAGTACTCCATTTTCCTCTAAATCCAATGACTGGAGTCTCATCATGTGGTTTTAGCGTCACATCCCGAACACTTGTTTGGCGCAGGACTGGTTAATTTATATTCTGGGTTGGGATAGCTTACTGTCTCCTCTTTCATCTCTTTTTCGTATTCCTGTCTGGATCTCATTTGGTCAAAATAGGGAAATGATATAATTCTCATTTTTCATATTAATGCTGTATTGTATTATTTCTTTATTGTCTGATTGACTTTTAATATCATTCTTTTATTAACTCTTGTTTCGTTTTCTATCTTTCTTTGAACTCCTTCTTTCTCTCCCATCTCTCTTTAAATCTCTTTACATTTCCGTTTTTGAACATGACAATTCAATACATAAAAGCGGGTGGAGTACTCGTGGCTAAAGTGCTGGACTGCGACATCATAGTAAGCGAGTTCGAACTCCAGTCGCGCTATTGCGTTTACTTTCGGATTAATGCCCTTCTAAAAAGTATGATTCCTTTTATTCCTCCCTCAGCTATCGGTTAAATTGTACCACTAATTCTCTTCAACAAAGATGGCTTTGGCATTAAATAACCTATGGAGGTTGATATGCCGTTAAACAAAGAAAACAAAGGAAAGTAAATTTTGCTTAGTTTGGCACAAGGCTAGGAGTATGGAGCGCCCATTAAAAATCAAACTCACTAACAACGGTCCGCTAAACTAGCTAACTAATAAACCATGTGATGCATTCAGATTTACTGCATTGTTCAAATAAAAATAATTATATTTTGCTTGAATTGTGTAACTTTTAACTGTTCTTTGAATAAATGTAAAGCACAAAAGGTGGGGTGGACGGTATGCCTCCTTAGCAACAAGAAAACCACGTGAAATCAACTTCTTAGTAAATAGTCCTTCCTTCTTCTTCAGCCATTTTTCCTCCCATTCACCTCTCTTCCGCTCCACTCGTTCTCTGTCTCGTCCGTCCGAGACTTCGACAATACTATCTAAGGGATGTAACTCACACCGCCTCGCTGGTATTCTCTACAAATTGAATCTCCAAACAACCTTTTTATACTTTCATCCAAAAATGAGAAGCACTAATGCCTTTTTGCAAGAATCCTTGTTATACCATTTAATAAAAAACCAAACCCAACCCATCAAAACATAGAGATTGGTCAGTACTTAGATCTTTCCACGGACTGTCCCGATAATGGAGAATTATTTCTAATTATACCGTAGAAAATCTTATTCCCTCAATCAAGGCTTAAATAGTATCACTGCTGTCTTCTACAAAATGACTTTGGCATTAAATAACCCACGAAGGTTGGTATACCATTAAACAAAGAAAACACGAAACCGTAGATTTCTCACATTTTCAGCTAGTGAAAGAAGATTTTACTATTAGTTGTCAGCAGCTGACAATATTCATGATCGACGATCGATGCAATTTTTTACATCGAAACTTCTATCTTTAATTCATGCAGGTTTAAATCAAATATTTTAAAATTGATCGATCCTCTTCGACTGGTAATATAACGTACCAGGTTGTGATGTCTGCATTTAGAGTTTCGTGACAGGGCACCTCACTATTTGCTCATGATGTATTTTAACCCAGGTTGCTGATTTTCATTCTTACGACGATAACCGTTACACTACCTAAACCAATTAGAACTCAAGGAACGACAGTTTTCAGTGGTGGAAGAGGGACTTTTTTAAAACCATCATTTTTTTGTTTTTAGATTAAACTTTAAAAAGTTGAACTTTAAATTGAAAAGAAAAATCGCCAAGAAAAATTCGGTGCTTCTAAAATGAGTATATATCAGAAAAAATGGAAGATAATGTCGAAATAAACCAGAAGCATAAGCACACACAATGCTCGTCTGTTTTCTGTAGGATTTATCAAAAACAACTCAAGGTCACAATCTGAAACAATGAATAACGTGGCCAGATAAAATCAGTAAAATAGTTGTTTAACTAATCTTCCAAATGCTGAACAGAAGTTACTTATTTGAATTGTATCCGTTGGCATCACTAGTTTTAGCTGGAGTATCAATTATGAAACAAATACGCCTGTAAGATTTTTGAAGGTTCTTCGTGAACATCGGCTTTAAAAATGCAAGATTGCGTATTTCTGTGTGAAAAATTTCGTGTTGTGTTATATCTTTTGTAAGTTGGGTGATGCATTATATAAATCGCGTGAAAAAAGAAACAAATAAAAAGCAGATGTACAGTTAATAAATCGAATCGGCGATCCGAGTTCAAATCCTGGACGAAGCTGATTACGTTTTATTTCGTATTAATACCATTGGCAAAGACATTAATACTTCTCTTTTCCCCATGTTTATGAGTGAATAGTTAGGTAGACCTTCAACTTGGTAAGGCAACCAGTCTAAAAGAAGAAAAACCTCCAGTATAACGCTTAAGATAATTGTCACATCTTGCTTGTGGCTGAAGGTTTGGTTAAATACAGTCAGATAACAGAAATGCCTTTACTGATAGCTGATAGATCCATCAAGTCACTCAAAGAGTGCTGTTGGTATCAGGTTTCTTGTCTTACTTGAAGAGAGTTGGCTAAAGACCTGGCAGGATGAAAAAAGAGCAGATGAACCATTTTTGTAAGGTCAACATGATGTGTAGCGTTTGAAGGCCATCTCTTACATCGAAGCTTGGTTTGACCATTCGCAGCAAATGACTTTCCACTAACTATCCTGATCACTCCTTGCCGCTGGCTCAAGGAAGAGATGTCGAGAGAGTGGATCTGGACATATTCAACTTTTTACTCGCCTAAACCCACTCATTCTCACGTTGTTCCTTTTGAGAAACCATTATCATCGTGTTTGCGTGTTTGAGATGGATATTCAAAAAAAAAAAAAGAAAAAAAAAAAAGAAAAAAAAAGAAAAAAGGAGATAAATGGGTAAATTACATATTGCATTCATTTCTCTGATTGGGCATATAAGTAATAATGTACTCATACCATATGTCCACTCTGCTATTACGGCCAGTGAAGCCAAATGTTCTGGTTTTGTGCATCAGACGAAACGAAGCACACATATTCACAGAGTGAACCATTTTAGATGTCTTTTATGTACGGTAACCACCGAGTGAAAAACTGCACCACGGTTATCTAGCCTTCTGGTCCGTCTAACATATGTTCTTTTCATTATTAACTTCTGCCAAAGTCACTCTCCTGTCACCGATCATTCCCTTAAAACTGGCAATATCTTGGAACCGTCTTCAATACTCAATGCTCTTCTCCAATCAACCAAGAGGTACTACAACATTTTGTACTACAGTAAAAAAGATCTATCATATATTTTATGGGATCACTAGAAAGGCTACTTGGCGTTACCCGGTGGAAAGAAGAGCATTACATATAACAGTATAGAAGAAATGTGTTAATTAATTAATCAATTCTATTTGCTTAATTTCACTTGCTTTGTTTTATTTGTTTATATTTCCTTAGAAGTGGATCTTAGTATAATCAAAATAGTTTCGTTTCTCTACTGAATGTAATTCCGAAAAGAAAATTAATTGGCTGTTGATACAGTTATTAAGAAAATATAAACAATTAAGTTTAAGAAACATGTGATATTTTGATGAAAATTATGTGATTATCAAAAAAATGAAAAACAATTTTTTTTAAAAACTATTGGCAGTTTTCAAAAAACAAAGATTTCAAAACACTCGTTTAATTCCTCATCAATTGTTTTACAGAAAAGACAAAATAATCGCCATTATTTTGTAGCCGTTTTTCCCCTAAATTAGTATTTATTCATAAACAAATCTGAAATAAAAAATAAATAAGAAAATGTTATTTAATTTTTTTATTCCTTTCTCGTCTGATTTGTGATCTTTTTTTTAGCAATGCAGCATTAATGTGCTACTAACTTGTTTAAATCTTGATTTGATTGCGAAGCGTAAAAGACAAGGCAGATAATTATAGTAATTTATGTAATTCTAAGAATATTTTAAGTTGGGATACACAAAAAGTACCTATAACTCACCTTGTAACAAATGTATAGACAAAATATTGAAAACCAGTTTGATGAAATGTTTATATGCTTATTATAACGTTTCACTCTGTACGCGCTTCCTCTGATTATAGCTTGGAAAAAAAATTAGCTGAAATATTGGCGATAAAATCTGTCAATAAGATTGTCATGACAGCGTAATTGACAACGCCGTTCGTTATGAATCTTTAAATAGTGTGAAGCCTAAAACTATGTTGCCATGTCAACCTCATAGACAGTTGTAACGTTGTCCAATATTTTTCTAAAAATTTAAATTTTTCCAAAATCATTGTGACAGTAGTAAAATGTCTTGAATCGTTCGGTTAATTTGTGCATTAATTCTTAAGACTTTGTCGGTACTGTTCAAAATTGTATTCTTCAAAGTATTACACGTCTTTAGTTCCAATAAAAATGTAATTTTCTTAAAAATTACTCTTTATACGTAATGAAATTTCTTTTAGAAATGTACAGACTATGGTTTGTCCATTGTGAGAAAAAAGGTTAAAATGCTCTTACTATCCATTCCTTACAGATATGTACAATTTTAATCTGATATATATCTTTACAGTTCCTAGTCGATATGAGAAAAGGAAGACGATACGAAAAACTGAATTGACATGCTTCCCTTTAAGGACAGCGTCTCAATAAAATTTGCCGATGAAACTTTTCTTACACCGAAACATGTCAATTTGATTTTCAGTGCTGTTTTCCTTTTCTCGTGTCGTTGAATTTTATTCCAAACATTACAGTGTTCAATGTCTTAAAAAAGAATCTGGAAAGGTGTTTATTTCCAGTTGGTGGGTTGGTTTTTATGGCATAACAACACTTGTGGGTTATTTAATGCTAAATCCTGTTTATACATATACATATATATGTGTGTGTGTGTGATTTGTAAGCGAATAGTTTGTCGGTAACTTTATTTTTAAACGAGTTGTTAGAGCTTATTTGTTTGTACACAGTTAAATGGTTACAAGTATTCCTATCTAACACTAATAATTCGATTTTATATTAATCATTTGTTTGCGCGCAGTTAAATGATTACAAGTATTGTTATCTAACACAAATAATTTTATTAAATATTAATCATTTGTTTCCACACAATTAAATGGTTACAAGTATTCTTATCTAACATTAGTAATTCTATTTTATATTAATCAAATTTTTGCCGCTTGAGTAGAATTTCTTTGTATACGAAACAATAAAATATATTTCCTGAATAAAATTCTGTGTTCTTTTGTGACTGGATCCAGAACGTTTGGATATGCCTTTAAATCTTCAAAAAATTAATATGCACTTCTATATCCCGATTGATACTTATTGGTTTATCAAATATTTGATCCTTCTAGAGAACATGTTTAATACTACTTTTGATAATGAAACAATGTTAATTTTATTTGTTTTATTTATTTTACAGGAAATGACGCCTGCTCCACAAGCTATCGTCCGGGCATAAAATAACAATGAAATCTCTTCCCTTTTTTTTTTTTTTTTTTTGAGTGCACGTGATTTTTTTTTTTTTATTCTTAAATTTTTTTTTACTTGTTAAGATATTATCGTTGACATTTAAATAGTTGTTTGCTCAAAGTATTTTCCATATGACATTTTGATTTTCATTACATGTAAATGTTTCACATAAAGGAAACAACGATAATATTTTTTCCTCTTTCCAATTATTAAATATAGATAAAAAATGACTTGATTAGCTTTAAACAAACAAATAAAAAAGATTTTATAACATATTTTTAATATGTAGCTAAAAAATAAATAATACTGACTTGAATTCTGTTGTGGTGATTCTGTTTGTATATACGAGTGGGTGCTGGCTCAAACATGAAGGGAATGGCTATTTTTTTTAAAACTAAGAGTATGAAACAATGTAAGTTTAAAAAGTATTGAGGCTGACACTATATTCTAGGGATTTCCTCGTGGCGTAATGGTTTCAGCGCTGGACTGTTGAATCGTAGTTCGTGAGTTCGAATTTCAGTCGCACGATTACGTTCACTCTCGGACAAATACCTTCGGGGAAAGGCATGAGTTAAATAGTACCACTACTGTTCTTCTAGAAGGATGGATTGTGGCATAAAATAACCCAGCAAGTTTGATATGCCATTAGACAAAACAAACAAATGAAGCTATATTTACCGAGACAGGAATGAACAATGATCGGATTATTTTTTCAAAACAGTCTCTCGAGTATTCAATACTTTTATTCCAATGAGTTTCATGTTGGTCAAAGCACCTCCTGAAACTGAAGTTGTACGGCCGAATTTTTTTTAAATCTCACTTTGAAATGCATTTGTAGTCTAGGAAAACGAAAAATTCCACAGAGTTAGTTCTGGTGCCACACTCGCACAAACTTGTGTTTCACCAAAAATATTGAGATTGACTTCTCAGTTGTTTTCAAAGTGATACTCACACGTCTACACAAAGTCTATGTACGCCTAGATTGTTGTGTAGACTTCTAGACTATCACTCTATCATATACTCAGGTGTATAGATCTTTATTCAAAATTCAAAATCAAATCTTTAGTCTCGATAATTTTTTATCACATCTCGGATGTGGAATAGCATGTATGTTATAAGGTTCTCAGACATTCTATTCCTGAGTTAGGCCGAGTACTTTTCAGCAACATTTCGTACAAAAGTATTTACGTTTCTGGCTATAGTTATTTTCGTTCTCTAAATTATGTAATGTACAGCAACTTTGTTTGTCCTGTTCAAAACCCTACAATTCAAGTACTCAAAGTTCCATCCGATAAAGGATCAGGTTTTCATAAATGCCAAAGCAATCCTTGTAGAAGAACAGCAGTGATACAATTTAATCCATAGCTGGTGGGGAGACAAGGGAGTTAATACCTTTTCCAAGGGTTTTAATCTCACTATGAGCGTAATAGCTAGACTGGAATTCCAACTTGCTTATTACGATGTCGCAATCTAGGACTTTAGCAACAACACCACCTTTGGTTTGGTTTCTTTCATGGGTAATAATGCCAAAGAAGAACACCATAGCTGGTGGGGGATAAGGCAGTTCATACATTTTCCAATTAGTTTTCTCCGAAAGTGAATGTAATAACGCGACTCGAGTTCGAACTCACTAAATATGAAGCCACAGTTCAGCTCTTTAGCCATTACGCTACCGAAAAAGGATATTGATAAAAATTGAACGAATTATCAAAAAGTTTTATTCTTCATATTTGGTTTAGGTAAGTAATGTATCAATATTTTTTGAAAAGTTTAGCAACAAAAGAATTGCTTGGTTTTGAAAAAAAAGTTATTTCCTGAAGAAATAGTCCTTCGTTACAGTTGTCTTTCTTTCGTTTTTTTTTTTTGTCTTCAAGAATACTTCTGTTTTTTGTAACATTATCATATTTACTAACCCCTCCGCTCGGGCAGGATATGATACAAGGTCAATTTTTAAGCGGAGTTTAACAGGTTTGAATTCAGAATATTCCTTCTCCTAGACTAGTTGCCTCACCAAGGCAAAAGAACCTAGTCTGCCCTAGTTTTTTGTAACATTGTAGTAATTTACTAAGCGTTTTTTACTCAGAATAAAGCGATTAATATCCAAATACTGTGCCCATGTTGTAATGGTTATCGTCGTAAGAAATGGACACGGTGACACGAGTTCAAATCCTGGACAAGACTGATTGCATTTCACATAGCACTAATACCCTTGGGAAAGGTATGAATCCAATTATTCTCCCTCCAGCTATGGGTAAATAGTAGGGCTGACTGATTTCTTCAACCTTGGTTAAGCAACTAGTCTAGAAGGAAAACTCTGAATACAAACCTGTTAAACTCCACTTAAAAAAATGACCTTGTGTCATATCCTGCTCGAGCGGAGGTAAAAATGAATATCCTAACACTGTGGCAAGTTGTATTTTGTGGGTCACCTCACCCGTGCGACGATTAGTTATCACAGACTTAACAGTCGTCAGTGACTGAGCTACATGTTATCAACTGCCTCTGAATTTAATTATATATCAAAATTACACCTTTTTCTGTGTTCGAAACATATCTTGGTGGTTAACACTAGTGGGTTTAAAAGAATTAAGTCAACACTTTCAGAACTATCCCTGGTGAAAATTTTGAAATCTGCACACATTAAAGCATGTTCATTGGGGGTCTTTTTTAAATTTAGAAGTAAATAGACTGATAACAGATGAGAGACAAAACATTTTTTCTTTAATAGCTGAACCTTCAGGCTTTATGAAATATTCCTTAAACAAACCAGGTTAAATTATTTGAATTAAAGATATAATGTGTTCCTTGTCCAAGCATGGGAAAATGTAGAATAATCTAATGTTGAGGTTTGGTTTGTTTGGTTTCTTTTGTTTAATTGTTGCGTTCTGGTTAGTGAACGCTTGTAATATTAAATAAAGGACAAACCACGATATGAGAGGAAAATAGAGATATATTCTCAAGAAAAAGTATATACAATAGAGAGACTATTAGTAGACCAGAACAAAGGATTAGTGAATACAGAATAAAGATATAGTCCAACGATAGTATTGGCTTCCGTTATTACGGTAGCAAGTAAGGTGATCTAGTGTGATCTCCGGTCTCCAACGCTCTAATACTATTCCTATAAGAAGCTGCTCTTCACCTTCTAGTCTGCTTTATTTCTGTGTAGTGTACACAGAAGGCACAAGGCCTTGAAGTTTTTGGGGAGGGGAAGGGAGCGGTCATACTTTTCTATATAAACTAAGGAGACCTAGCTAGCCACATTCGCCGACCCATTCAACAATACAATAACCTTCACCTTCTAGTCTGCCCTGGTATTAGTAGCTACTGCTATATATGGCAGATGGACTAGTTCATTGTGTGGAAAAAGGTGGGTGATACCCAACATTAATGGTATATCAACCTTTGTAGGTTATCTAATGCCAAAGCCATCCTTCTAGAAGAACAGTAGTGGTACTATTTAACCCATAGCTAGGAGGATAAGAAGGTTCATGCCTTTCCCAATGATATTGGTCCGAAAGTGAACGTCATAGTGAAACTCGCAATCCATCCCTTTAACTCTACGAAAAAATTAACCCGTGGAAAAAATTATGGAATTCATTGGCAGAAAAAAAAAATTATGGAATTCATTGGCAGAAAAATTCCAATTGCCTCTCCTCAAACCTTTATGACTGCCTTTTCGATCCAGCTCCCGTTTCTTTGTTTAATGGCATATAAACCTTCGTGGGTTATTTAATGCTAAAGCCATCCTTGTAGTAGAACACCAGTGATACTATTTAACCCATAGGTAAGACGATTAAGGGTTCATGCCTTTCCGAAGGCTATTTGTCCAAAAGTGAATGTAATGGCACCACTGGAGTTCGAACTTGCTCACTACTATGTTGCAGTGCTGCACCTTAACCACTACGCCATGGGAACTTCATCCCTTAATCCTTTCAGGCATAGGTTTAATTAATTTAAAGTAGTATTCTTTATCAAAAGGATTTCAACTTTCTCGTATGACAGTTAATAGACCTTCTTTGGCGGATGGAGCCTTCTCAAATAAAAAGAACAAAGTCCTGTAAGTGTGCTAATTCTATTATTTTTGCCAGTTGCAGTATAGTAGAAGCCTTCTTACGTATTTTCGTTCAAAGCATTTGTCTATTATGAGCACTGATTTTTTATGGTACGCGTATCTCATCTGCCATCCAGAGCTATACAGGATTATCCATTTTTTGAAGTGTAATAACAATTTAGTAACACACATCAGGTATCTTTAAAGCATTAGGACAGTCAATTTTAAATATTTATCCGCCCTGCCGACAGGGATTAGAATTCACTGACTGTATCCTCTGCAGAAGAGTAAGACTCCGTCACGCAAAAAATGGAGTGTCCTGGGTATGACGCGAAACATGGTGAGGCTTCAGGTTCACTCTGACTCAGAGTGGTAGTACCTAATAGGGTCCGATAAATAAGTCAAATAGATCTAAGATTTATTTCTATTCAATCGGATCTTGTGCAATAAATAAATAAATAAATAACAAAAGACACTTAAAAATAAATACACAAAAATATGCTATTATTCTGCACATGCAGTCGTTCAAGTTCACCGGGAAAAGTTTTTCTTGTAATTTCTTTTTTATTTATTTGTGTGTGTGTGTGTGTGTGTGTGTGTGTGTGTGTGTGTGTGTGTGTGTGTGTGTGTGTGTGTGTGTGTTTAACTAATTAGACCCTCAAACATACAGCAATCTTTTTTTATTTTTCGAAAAAAGAAAAAAAAAGAATCAAATAATTTTACATCTTATATAAGTGGTTTAATTTCACAGTCTAATTTAATATAGAATGATCACCCATTTCCAGAACAAGTATAAAAAAAAGGACCCCCGCCAAAAAAGTATAATAATAATAATAATAATAATAATAATAATAAGAAGAAGAAGAAGAAGAAGAAGAAGAAGAAGAAAGCGAAAAAAGTGATAAGTACCTAGACCTTGCAAGAGAACAGAAAAAGCTATGGAATATGACTTGGAAATAAGAGGACAAGTAATGACCATCCAAGCTAAAGCATTATTAAGATCGGCAAGAATACTGAGAAGAGTCCTGGAGACTTGAGGAGACTTGCCGTCACTCAAACTCCATTGAAAAATCATCAGTTAAAGCTGGCGTGAAAAACTCAGAATAATAATAATAATTCTACTTGTCAGGTTATTTGTCTTTTCCAGGGCTAACTGTTCCGGAATTGGATGATCATTTTACACTGACTCTAAACGTGAAAGCAATCTCCCCCTTATAAAATGTAAAATAATTGGGCGTTGTTGGGAGTAGGGGTCGTTAAATTAAAAAAAATGCGGTGAGATTGAGAGTCTAATTTTTTTAGATCACACACACACACACAAAATAATAGAAAGTTTTTTCCAGTAAACTTGAGCGGGTGTACGTATAGAATTTTCCCCCAAAATATAATTATGAACGTATAATGAATGCAATTTTGTAGCCTCTATGCATAAAATAAACCTTGACGGATTTAAATGACGTTAAAATCAATCAATCAACATAATCATCAAAATGCTTCTCTGTTCAATTCTTTGCTAAATGTCTCAAATGACTTGCCAGAGTTTATCACCTCTAACATAGACAAAACCTTCATAGATCGCAGTATTTCTAGCTCAGAAGGTTGAATAAGTAATGCACAGTTTGGCGGTAAGTAAACTGTAGACAAATTGTTCTTACATGGCAGTTTGACTTAAGGATGGGCTCGACAGTTGTCAGGAAGAAAAAGAATTTTGCCGTTTTCCGTTAAGCCCCACTAAAAACCAGAATAGTTTCAATATTCTAGTTTAATATTATTTCCGTCAGTGATTTTCCAATGATAAGATTTGAATTTGCTGTTTGTTTGTGTGTTTGATTTTGACAGCATGTCAACTTGTCTTGGGTTATTTTAAGTCTAAAGGTTAAGGAATGTATGTTCATAATTACATCTTTTGTACAGCTGTTTCTACATAGATTTTCCCCCACTCAGTCCTAATTGAATACGAATAATTTTTAAGCAACTCTATTTGACCTCTACTAATAGGCATTACCAAACCGGATCAGAGTGGATCTAGGAATAATGACAATGAAGAGGCAGTCCACACCCTCCAGAGCTTGAGCCTCAACATCAGATGCTGCTTAGTGTCATTCACTGAATGCCACTACTTTTTGGAGGGGGTTCATCATCATCATGTCGTGCCATCGGCACGGATATCCCTGACCCTTTCTCGCCACTTCTTCCTATCGTTCATCGCTTCTGGCAGGGCCTCGGCCATGTGAAGGGGTCCACTAGAGTATATCACTTATGAGCTCGTCCCTACTTCTCCAGCAGTGTCCTGCATGTCTGGTTCGTCTAAGTTGGATAGTTTTAGCATATTATAAGCCTCGCCGACAGAACAGTTTTTTTTTCTGTAGTCCAATAAAAAATAGGTAAAGTTACAATCTAACTTCACATCGAGTCTCATGGAGTGCTCCGTATATACGGCCTTGTGTCACATCTGTAAATTACAAAAATTGTTTGATTTAGGCGCCTCAGGTTGTGTAATGGTTTGCAAGCTAGACGAGCAAAACTTCAAGAATGAATTCGAGTCTCATGGAGTGCTCTGTATATACGGCCTTGTGTCACATCTAAACAAAAAGCTTAGTAAATTACAAAAATTGATTTCATACATTACATTTTTATGAGAATTAAGAAGAGGCCGCAACACTCTAAATTCATATTATCTACCACCTACACTCTACCCTTCTTATACAATAGCGTATATATCACACAACATTGCACAACTTCTCTTTCGTCTCTCGGTGCACATATTTAGATGCAATAATACAGATGCATATCGGTGCAAGCGTGTCACTCTGAGTGTGTATACATATAGCCGTAGCATATACGTATGTAAATGTGTGTGGGTGTGAGCTTATCTGTGTGAGTTCGTATGCATATATGTATTTACCCAACCCCTCCACTATTGGCAGTATTGACTCTTGGTCAATTTTTATGCGAAGTAAACTTGGTTTAAATTCAGTCTTCCTTCTCTCAGACTCGTTGCTTAACCAAGGCTAAATAACTCAATCTGTCCTATTTACCCGAATCTGGAAGGGAATAGAGGGATTCATGCCTTATCCATGGGTATTAACTCAAAGAGAAAATAGATTCGTATGGGTGTAGCATATATGTATGTTCATGCCTGTGAGTGCGAGTGTATGTGTGTGGGTAGCAAGTGCGTAGCGTTTGTGTGTATACATATATGTAATAGTGTTAAGGTATAGCTTAATAAGTTAGGGAGGTAATCAAATTTTAAAAGATAATAAGATAAAAAGAAAAGGATTTCTCGATGGGGATGAAAGGGTTAGTTTTTCAATCTTCATAATGAACTGAAAGCTTCGGGGCTAGGACAGTCAAAGGCCAGTAGACAAGAATATGGGAACCATCTGCCTTTGTGGGATGAAGTTAAAATAATAGCGAGGGAAGATTGGAAAATAAGAAATCTTAAAAAAAGCAGCGCATAAGTTGGCCATAATAACCAGTTGAGCAGACAGAGATGAATACGATTGGGGAACCGTTAATAAAAAGGCTCGATGAAAAAAAAAAACGAATTTCAATATGAGCTAAGGTAAAATATCACACGTCGTAATAAGTAGAATCTCATTGGTTGATAAAGACATTACGTTGATAAGTCTCCAAAATTCACTCTGAATTGTCCAGCGGGACTCATGGCGCAGCGGATATAGGCGTTTGGTTGAAAAGGTGCTTATAAGTGAAATCATTTTGAGGTTGCAGATTCAGTCTTGACAACAGATTGAATAAAAATTAACACTTACTATAGCTTAACACTTAACATCCGGTCAAGGTTAACAGAATTAGAACAATATACCCTCGTGGATTAAATAAAGAGTTTGATTCGAGGTTTTGTGTAGGCTCCCAAGTTCGACATGAAACACCTGAAGAAGGCCAAAGGACATATCAGCCGAAACGCTGTGAATATAGCAATGAAGATGAAGACAATAGTCCAAATATTCTAAGAGATAAAAATCTTAAGCGATAAAAAAAGATATAATTTTTTTAATGCCGCCCCCGAGTAGTTCAACGGAAATTGCTGGTAGAGGTCGGAAATTGTCGGGTCGAGATAGCAGCATTTAGCCGTTGCAAGATAGAGCCTAATAAAGAACCGTCCAGCGCCGAAGCTTCGTCGTTGTCTATATTCAGGGCCCGCTCGTCTATAAGTAAGATCAACTGAAGTACAAAGTACTGTTGTATTTTGGCCTTCGACCCGGCCAAAAATGCCATTCCAAGGTGATGCACCGGAAGGAGGTGATACATTCTAATGGCAGTTATGAGAGGAAATCGCGTGGGCGGAAATTGGCTGATGAAATGGGACGAGGTAAAAATTCCCATGGTACACTCATAGACTGATGCACCGGAAGAGAGTGACCTGTGAACTGCATGACAGTTATTTCCGCTGGATGACGATCAATCAGGCTATTCCAAAGATCGAGTAGGCGATTGAGTGGGTGTTGAACTATTATATAACTCAGTCAAGACAGAAGTCAAGTGAATTCCAGCTGGAGAGTGTCGGAGTTATAGACGAGATGTGGTAAGGAAAGCCACACCAGGCCGAAGGGGCTCGGGGCCCCCGATTGAATTGAGGCCCAGAGAAGTTGCTGATAATATGTAGCAGATCACCCAGCAGAGTGGGCCTCTGGGCCTCCGGTTGAGCAGCCCTGGAGAATGAGAAAGACACAACGTTGACGGCCATAAGAGTGGGGGTCAAAATATTACAGTTATGTTCGGTCTCCGGCTCCCTCTCACACGCAAACCATGAGTAACCCTTTTCGAACCCTTACAATAAAGTGAGAGGTACATATATTTTCTAAAGAAGTCTTCCTGCGTCTTTATTATTGTGTCGTTATGATGCTGCATGTGTAGATGACAATATAACAGTACTACACTCACACTACTCCAGCATTGTTTTGAAGAGTAAATAAAGACAATAAAAGTATACTCTTGGATTCGTTTTTTCTTACTTTTTCTTTTCTTTGTAAACATGAACGTGTAAAATTACTACTATCAAAGTAGGTGCTGGAAAAATGCAGGGGCACCGAGGAGATGCTACTAGTATTCTTCTTCGCTATCGATGTGAAATTCAGCGGGCAAAAATCTTACCTTCGATCCTTGGGCCAGGAATTTCTTTAATATGGCGGCCCTGGATGCATATCACAATGCACACTGCCTAGGAGACGGTGGTGTCACAGGAACAAAGGAAAAAAGAAAAGACAATAAAAAAAAGTTAAGAAAAGAAACTGAACCTGCTCACAGATGGGGATGTGTGCATGTCATTTTGGGACCTTTAGATAACTCAACTCCCCTTACGTTACAGTGCAGCGCAAACTCTAGCCTGCCACTGTTGCTATGTCTCTGGAATTGTTAACCATTGTCTTCCACATCCATCTCCCCTCTCTGGTCACCGACAACGAACTGGGCTGAATTCCAATTGCTACTTTTCAAAACTCGACAGGGACCACCAAAATTTAGGCTTTAAAAATGGCTCATCTTTCCCATATACCAGTTAGCGCCAAAAGTCGTGTATAACAAAAGAGAAAAAAAATCCACCTCTCTAATCCTGAAATTTTCACAAGCCTTACCACACACACATACACATACACACACACACACACCTAGGCCGCTATATGGATATTCATATACCTAACCCCACCAATATGTCTACCATGTTACACACACACACACACACACACATATATATATATATATAAACGCATCCACACCCACAAGTCACATACTCAACGTATGCTTGCACACACATTCCCTGAAATATGTCTAGTACCACACATACACATATACATATATACCTACATCCACTCATATATCTACTGTAACACACACGAATACATATATATGCATATATATCTCACCCTATATACTTCTATACCAAAGGTCCATTGTGTCACTCTCCTACATAACTACCATGGAACTTTGTTGATCTAAAATCTTCAATTATCGAAAGCTAATGATTTTGGAATGCAAAAACTCGCAAATAATTGATGCAAACGGTGACCTGGATATAAAGTAGCTCGTTTTCGGCACTTTAGAATTTCCTGACATTCCAAATAAGTCGAACACGCCTAAATAATTTCCCTCTTTACATCGAGTAGAATGATTTTAACTTTTTAACCTATTGTCTTCAATCAAGTCTTTAATGTCATTAAAAATCTTTATGCAGAGTTGCGTCTGCTAAACGTCTAAGCCCCACTTGTGTTGATTCTTTTAAGCCATGATTAGTCTGTCACTGATTTTGGTCAAAATGATAAAAGCCACGAGTCAGCTCGACGTTGTGTAGATTATTTTAAGGTATGATTAATCTGCCACAGATTTTAGTTAAAACCGAAGTAGCTACGAATTAGCTCCCCAAGGAAAAACAAATAAATAAGATAAAGAAGCAATCACGAATTCCTACCATACCCTCGTAGAGCCGTTTTTATTAATGACAATTTTTACATCGTTGCCAAAGAAGCATGTAACACTTAGCAATTTGAACTTGGGCATTGAACCTTCACTATCTTACGAGAAGACCTCCGAAAATAAAATACTAGAAAAAATGATATACTTGTCTACTGACCTCTGACCGCATTAGCGCCGAAGACCTCTGTTTATGCTAAACCTAAAAAAAACTAACCCATTCATTCCCATCGAGAAATCCTTCTCTTTTTATTTTATAGTTTATTAACTTGTTTACTTATCCTTTTGACATTACTATACACACATCCACGTACACACATGCATATACTACCTATGCCCACACACGCTCGTACAGATTTGAACACCCCCACACGCATATGCATACATATATGCTACGCATAGAGCAAGCACTCGTGGTTACCGTCGAAGGAAATGGACACGATGACCCGAGTTCAAACCCTAGATAAACCTGTTTGCATTTCATATAACGCTAATACCTTTCGGAAAGATATGACTCTGATTATTTCCCCTTCAGCTATGAGTAAATAGTAGAACAGACTGAGCTCTTTAACTTTGGTATGGCCCCTGGTCTAGGAGAAGGAATCCTCTGGATTCAAAGTCCACTTAAAAAACTGACCTTGCGTTACATCCTGCCCCTGCAGAGGAGTTTGGGTAAATGTATATCCCACACCTATACACATACATACTTATATAGATATGTTCGAATAATTGGATTCATACCTTTCCCAAGGGTATTAGTGCTATGCGAAATGCAATCGTTCTCGTCCAGGATTTGAACTCGAGTCGCCGTGTCCATTTCCTACGACGATAACCATTACACCACGGGCACCTCATTTTACCCAATCCCTCCGCTCGGGCAGGATATGACACAAGGTCAATTTTTTAAGCGGAGTTTAACAGGTTTGAATTTAGAGTTTTCCTTTTCCTCGACTAGTTGCCTCAACAAGGCTGAAGAACCCAGTCTGATCTACTATTTACCCATGGCTGGAGGGAGAATAATTGGATTCATACCGTTCCAAAGGGTATTAGTGCTATGTGAAATGCAATCAGTCTCGTCCAGGATTTGAACTCGAGTCGCCGTGTCCATTTCCTACGACGATAACCATTACACCACAGACATCTCCAAACTAATGATTAATATATAATAGAACTAGTGTTAGATAGAAATAATTGAAACCATTCAACTGTGTAGAAACAATAGCAATACTAGTGTGCAAACAAATTAGTTCTAACTCATTTAACCTTGGAGCAATTGCATTGAAGGGTTACTCCACATTCCCCTAACTCCAGCATTACTGAAGCCTTAACATTAAATTGTTTAGTGTCCAATTCCGGTCACTTGTTGGAAGGGTGGAGTCTTTTCCCGCAGCAAAGATGCAGCCGGTGTATTCGACAGACCCAGATACAATGCGGATACAATGGAATGAAACAACAGAGAGAAAGCTGCTGCGAGATAAGACTCTTTGCAGCAGCACCAAAGATAGTCCATACAACCGGAAAAAATAAACCAAAAATTATTTGTTTTGTAAGGAAGACTTAAAAGACAAAACAGGATTCAACAATACCGGCGAAGCAGGACATTCCAAAATAGTGAAAGGAGTCAATGGGCAAAACATGAAGAAAACTAAACAAGCGGATACAAATGAAACAAAACGTTTCTGAGGAAACAGAAACATTACGTCAGAAACGTTGTATCGTAGTATTTGTCGCTGCCTCCCACCAGACACGACTTGACACAAGGTCAAAAGCCCGAAGGCCAATTAAAGTGGGGATAAAGGGGAGGGGAAGGTCGGGAAGGAGCCGAGACTCGAACCCTGCTTGTCAGTGCTGCTCATCGGCTCACTTAGTGCAATGTGAGCCTGATGAGGCAAGCGGTTTCACGAACCCAAATGTGGGTCCGGGCACGTATGCCAGTTTACGGCTTAAACTAGACGCTTGGTCTAGTGCCGTACAAAGGGGACAAAAGTGCAGCTCGCCCACCCGAAGGTTGCCCAGCCGAAGCTGGGGGCCTATTCGGCCCCGAGTCTGCTCTTGGTTTCGAGCGCCCATCCGGCACGAATGCCAGACGGCCCAGCTAAAAAGCCAGAAACGTTGTATCGTAACCGTCACTGCTACTCAAACTTTAGAATCTCCGGTTTAGAGAAAACGCTGTCACTCGTGACATCAGTCAACAAAACGTCGTGCTTACTTCTGTTAGAGAACTTCTGTTATTAAAACAAGAACTACTTTTCGAAAGGGATTTATTCTGCTGGTCTTTCGGAAACAGTTTGTAATCACAAGATAAAGTACATCATATTTTAAAGTTCTTCTTCAAAGTACAATGAAGAATTTCATTATTACTTATATTTAATAAAGGCAAGCTGTGCAAAACGTGGGGTCTGCGTCCTTACCACCAGCCAAAGCAGACAACATGAAATTTAAACAATCACAGCTGCGGACCCAGCACAACCAACAAAACAATCACAGCTGCTCTTTCAGTCAACCACCTCTTTTCAGAGCTAACCTCCAAAAATCTTTTGGTGATTCCTCTGGTCTCCTCACTACACCTCTTGGTAGATACCACGAGACGACGACGTAGCGACCAGCACCTGTAGACCAGTCCCAGCAGCCGTTCCTGCGCAACCACAGTGTTCGGACTAGCACCAACAGTTTGAGACCACATAGACACACCTCTGGTTAACCAAGGACTGCATAAACCGGGACATCCGTCATCCAGCCTCTGCAAGCAATGCGTCCACATTATTGACCATCTCCAGTCTGATTTTACGGTTACACCTACTATCTGAATCAAGTAGAGAGACCATCTTCATCTTCTTGACGCGTTGTCTCCACGTACTAATATGCAGCCGCGTTTACGTCTTTCTACATCACTTTCAAGCCGACTTCGAAGATTTGAGGTGGCAGGATGTGGCCCTCACTTGAAACCACACCAAGGACCATAACCATAGCCGGAAACTTTGTTTTCATCACCCTGGGCACGCCCCTGTTATTCGTGGGAATCCAGCGATGGTTCTGTTGTCATAACTTGGATCGGTAGAGAGCATGAGTTGTACGGCGGCGCATCTCCGATCTCGCTCGTTGAACATTGCAGACATGATAGAATGCTCCTATCGCTCTTGGGATTTGTACACGACTGGCCAACCAGTAGATGGTCTGCAACAAAAAAAGAAAACCGGTTTTCATTCAACGGAAATAGAATCATGTCGTCTTTTCTAGAGCGACAATTTTATCGTTCCACCCTGTATATATATATTGTAATGGCTTAAGGTTATCATTATCTCACTTGGTGAGTCAATGGTGGACCAGATTTTGTGGTATCATGAGAAAGTACTCACTACCAATGATAGAGCTGTTTTACACACACACACACACACACACACACACACATATATATATATATATATAATAGTACAGTGTTCACCAATGGTCCGGAAGACCGGAGTTCAATCCCAGGTTGAGTCACACCAAAGACTCAAAAATAGTATTTGATGCTTCCTTATTTAACACTCAGCATTATAAGGTATTGATCAAGGGTATGTGGAGCAATCCAAGGAAAAGAGTAGCGACTTCCTCTACACCTCGGTGTAGGGCTATTGAAAAGAGAGCCTTCGGATTGCCCTTGACTACAGTCGGCTAACTTATATAAATATAAATAAATATATATATATATCATCGCTCTCTGTCTCTGTCTCTGTCATTCCTTCCTTCTTTCTTTCCTTCCTTCCATTCTATTAAGAAGGCGATAATCGTCTTATGTATAACATTATCGCTCCCCACCATTTTCTTCTATCTTATTGTATTTGCTTTCTTGGGTACCTTTTGAGGTGTAACAGTTAACAAGTTAGATTAGTAGACCACTATTAGGGAGTTAGATTCTCAGTAAGTACCTCATACTTCTAACCTAGTGCCACTGTTAAACTAAGTAAATAAGTATTCCCCCCCCTCTCTCTCTCTCTCTCTCTGGCGTATATCTCTTTCTTTCGATAACACTTCTTATCTCATATACTTAGCAGAACTTGTATTGAAGAAAAATTGTTACCTTCTTAAGGAAGTATTGAGATTAACTGAAACTTTAAGAAAATGATTATGTAAGCTCTCACTTTTTCCCGCTTTTTTACCTTTTTCTTATTTTGATTGATAAATTTACAAATATTGTTTCTTTTTATTATTGGTTGATTCGGTTTTTATGGCATATCAACAATTTGTTAGTATAAATAACATTAATGAACAAGAGATAACGAAGAGGCAAGTTTGGCTTACAAGGGAAGCATTTGAATAAAGAATGCGACCTGCTTTATTTAACAAGGGAAGTAACTTGTCATGGCTAATCCGAGGGAAGGTAACTCATGTCATGACACCCTTGTAGGTTGTGTAATGCCAAATCCGCTTTATACAGATATCAAATATATATATAATTCGTAAACACGTATTGTTGAATACGTTTTTAAACGAGCTTAAGCTTATTCCTTTGCATACAATTAATTCCAAGTATTGCCATGTATCACAAACAATTAATTTAAACATCAGTCATTTATTTACACACAATTAAATGATCAAATAGTTCTATTTCAAACAATTCAATTTAGCATAAGTCAACAAAATCGTCCGAAGTATTGCTATGTATCACTAACAATTCAGTTAAACATTGGTCATTTGTTTATACACAGTAAAATGATCAAACAGTTCTATTTCAAACAATTCGATTTAGCGTAAGTCATTTGTTAAATGTGAAACAGTTCTATTTGACCCATAGATAGGACCCTAAGAGGTGCTACCACTCTGGGTCAGAGTAATGGCAGTTAAGGGGTACTCCTCATTCCCCAAAGCTCCCTGGGAGCGTCACCATCTGATTGCAGAGATGCAGTCGGTGTATTCTACAGCCCCGGCCTACTGGGCTTTCTCTTTATTATTCAAGTTTAATTTCTTTTCTGATACTCCTCTAGCCACTCATTTAATTTTTTTTTTTTAGGACGAAGTGCTTCCTATCTGTTTCCGCGTCAAAACATTAATACTAGATATCTCGCTACCTGTATTAAGCTGTAATTTTATCTTTACGCCATCTAATTTTACATTTACATATTTTCGTTTCTGCCCCAATCTCTTTTCTTGACAGTATCACTTTTACTCTATCATTAAACCTTTTTTTATTTTTATTTTCCATTGGACACTGGATATTTTTATTTTTAAAAGTACAGTCTTTTTCCAAATTTTTAGTTTTGTTTCGGTCGTGCGTACTACAAAAGTACGCACGACCGAAACAAAACTAATAAAGTACGCACGACCGAAACAAAACTAATAAAGTACGCACGACCGAAACAAAACTAATAAAGTACGCACGACCGAAACAAAACTAATAAAAAAAAAAACACGCAAAAAACACTTTTCATCATTAAAATAACAGTCTTTTTTTTTTTTTAATGTAGCCCACCGCATCCAGAGTACGGAGATAGTTTTATATTATCTTTTGCAGATTTCAATTTAGATCTGATCGCATGAAACGTGAAATATCCTTCTTTTCAGTTGCAAAATTGTCGTTTTTAATATTTAACGTGCGCTGACACTCCTCCGCGATTTTCTGCAAAGTTATATCAAGCTCCTGTTCCATTTTATTTAATATTCACGAACGAATATCTTTATCGTAGCTGGCAGTCAATTCCTGAACAAAAACCAAACATTTGAACATGGATAAATCCTTTAAATTAAACCTTTCACATTGTTGGTTTACATTTCCAGCAAAACTGACAAAATGCTCGTCATCTTGTTTTCGTAATTTTAAACACTTGTATCTGGTATGAAACCAACTGTTTCTTTCGTAAAAAATAATGGACAAAATTTTATAGCCTCGACAAACGAAAACTCGCCGGTTTTTGTTTTTGCTTTTTGGAGGGTTTTTTTGTTGGTAAAATCAAATTTGTATAGTTCGTATTTTTGTCAGTGCCAAGTTTTTGAAGCAACAGACTTACTTTCTGTTCATCCGACGAAAAGCACATCGTTTTAAAAAAATGGTTTCGAATCTTCGATAAAATGTTGAAAACGTTATTCCTTCTTCTGAGTTATACTTGAACTCAGAAATTGAATTCACAATTCTTTCTGCGTAAAAAATTTAGGATTTCCTTCATTCGCTTTTAATGGTTGGTTTCTTCGTTTAATGGCATATCAACTCTTGTAGGTTATTTAATTCCAAAGCTATTCTCCTAGAAGAACAGTAGTGGTACTATTTATCCTATAGCTAGGAGGATAAGGGGGTTCATACCTTTCCCAAGGGTATCTGTCCGAAAGTGAACGTAATAGCGCGACTGGAGTACGAACTCGCATACTACGATTCCGCTTTAACCATTACACCACGAGGACACCCCATCACTTTTAATATTTCTAATTGCTCTTTTCTAATTGCAATTAATTCTTCTTGCAGGAATTGTTGAGTCTTCTGTTGAGTTTCTGCCGAAACTTTCTGTTGTTGAATTTGTGTTCCTGCTAGAACTTTAATTGCCTTTATAAGTTCTTCCATAATGTATAATTTCTTTTACACACAAGGACCACAATTTTTTTTTAGGCAATTTTCGCCCGAGTCACACAAATCGTTTTTAAAATGACTGAAAACACAATTTCCTTTTACCACCAAATTATGAAAACTATCAAAATTTTGAATAAATACTATTGTTCAGAATAAATTTCCACAAAACTTTTTTTAGAACAATACACACTTGCTCGTAAATTTTCGACTGTTTCAAACCCAAGTCAAAATCACATTTTTTTTTCTTTAAGAACAAAATACAGTTGTTTGTAAATTTGTGACACAGTTTCAAACTCAACTCACAAAAGTTTTTTCTTAAATAAGCGAATAAAAATGCTTTTCCAAAGTTGAACAAAATATTTCTTTACATTGACTTACTTCTGTCAAAAAGAAACCAAAAATTCTTTTTATTTGCCTCACTTGAATGACGTAAAAAGAAATTCGAGTTATAACCGTAGTTGAAAGTAATTTTTTTTTCTCTTAGTCAAAACTAGGTTTTAATACTCATTCATAAACTGGCCATTTGTTAAAGATCCATTCACTTTTAGGGAATGTCCTCGTCGCCAATTCATTATAACGCGTACTCCATTAAACAAGAAATAAAAGTAGTTTTCTTGGTGGTAAATAATAAGACACAGAAGACAGTCATGTTGCATTCAATAAACGGTGTCATTCGAATCAATATTTACCGCACGTCCCATCAATCAGACGAGTGTGGTACAAGGCATTATTTTAGGTGGGTCCAGATGCAGGGCCATATCCCAGACACACTTGGCAAGCGCAAAAATACCTCTGGCCACGCCGACATTCCCCAAAAAAGAGATGCCTCAGGTACCAGGCTATAAACCTGGCTCCTCCAAACCCAGGGGACGACCCCCTGAGTCTCGAGGATGCCTGTCTCGGTGCGCCCGACATTAATGCTAGCTTCCTGGAATCTATGTCAGACGGCTTCGACTGATTGCCACCGGAACCAGGATACACCTGACCAGATCCGTGTACTGACCAACACGGCCAACCGAATTGCGTCCCAGTGTCGGTCGAATCGATATTTATCGTACCTATAAAAGGGCGCCTCAGGCGCCAGAAATTAAACCCAGCTCCTCCAAGAAGGGTTAGAACCTAGGGGACGGAACCCTGGAGTTCGAGGATGCCGGTCTTGGCGCCCTCGACATGGAATCCATGTCAGACGGCCTCGACCACTGGAACCAGGATACACCCGACCAGGTCCGTGTACCGTCAAACACGGTCGACCGTAGTGTATCCCGGTGTCAGTATTTGTCGAACGTCCCACCGATCGGATGAGTGTGACACAAGGCCTTTTTAGGTGGTTCCGGTGCTGGGCCATTGCTCAGACACCCCCAGCGGCTCCAAAAATGTCTCAGTCTTCGTCGGTATTCACCTAAAAAAGGGCGCCTCGTGTCCCAGGCAATAAATCTAGCTCTTCCAAGAAGGGTTAGATGCAGGATACACTTGGCAACTTCCTGGAATCCATGTCAGACGGCTTCGACCGACTGCCATCGGAACCTGGACACACCCGACAAGATCTGTGTACCGACCAACAAAGCCGACCGAAGTGTGTCCCGGTGTCGGTCAGATCCTCCACCCATCGTAATTTATTAACTATACATACATATTAGAATATCACATTTTAATACAACGGGAGATACAAGTTTATCTCAACAACAGAAAAATAACTGTTTGATCGGTGTGTTAACAAATGACTGATGTTTAACTGAATTGTTAGTGATACATAGCGATAATTGGAGCCACTTAACTGAGTACAAACGAATATGTGCAAACGAATGAGTAATGTTAAATAGAATAAGATAGTCATATCAAAGACTCAAAAAATGGTACTTGATATTTCCTTGCTTAACACTCAGCACTATAAGGTACGTATCAAGGGTAAAATGGAGCAATCCAGGGAAAGGAGTAGCGTCATCCCCTACACCTCGGTGTAGTAGCTATTGAAAAAGGAGCCTTCAGGTCACCCTCGACAACGGTCGCCAACTTTACTTACTTTTTACATATGTATGTAAAACAGGATTTGGTACAATAGTCTACAATAGCCTACCAAACAGGATTTGGTACAATATTCTACAATAGCCTACAATAGCCTACCAAACAGGATTTGGTACAATAGCCTACAATAGCCTACCAAACAGGATTTGGTACAATAGTCTACAATAGCCTACAATTGCCTACCAAACAGGATTTGGTACAATAGTCTACAATAGCCTACCAAACAGGATTTGGTACAATAGTCTACAATAGCCTACCAAACAGGATTTGGTACAATATTCTACAATAGCCTACAATAGCCTACCAAACAGGATTTGGTACAATAGTCTACAATAGCCTACCAAACAGGATTTGATACAATAGTCTACAATAGCCTACCAAATAGGATTTGGTACAATATTCTACAATAGCCTACAATAGCCTACCAAACAGGATTTGGTACAATAGTCTACAATAGCCTACCAAACAGGATTTGGTACAATATTCTACAATAGCCTACAATAGCCTACCAAACAGGATTTGGTACAATAGTCTACAATAGCCTACCAAACAGGATTTGATACAATAGTCTACAATAGCCTACCAAACAGGGTTTGGTACAATAGTCAACAAAAGCCTACAATAGTCGATATGTCATAAAACCAAAACAACCAAACCAAATCAAACCAAATAAAGGATCAGTTTTATCCATAGATCGGATCCTTACAGGTACTCTCATCAGGATCTAAAAGAAAATAATGCCAATGAACGAGTACTCCAAACTTCCCAGAGCTACAGAACTAGGGCCCCGCCACCGGATGCCGTTTAGTATTATACTCAGAACATCCTTTTTAGGGATGAAATCTTAACCCTTTGCATAGAATACAGTCAGCATTCAGTGCGTGTATTGAGATTCTGGCGTTATTTTAAACGAAGTATCACAATCGACAACTGTGACTTATCCACTTCTGAACTTTATTCAAGAGACAGGTCACAACCCTTAAGACACTTAAATCAATTTTGGGCTAAACGGCCAGATAATGTTTATGTCCTTCATTTAGTAAATACCGCAAAATTATCAAAATCTTTATACTCGTATCCACGTCTGAAATAAAATAACTGATTATTATTACTTTGGGGTAAAGACCTGTAAAAAATGAAAATACTTTTGATGTGCCGTTGTGTTTAGATTTATTCGAAATTAAAATTTGATTCTGTCATTAAGATTAGTCTCAATGTCCGTTCTATACTCGTCGAGTAATATTTTGTATATGATATAAGATAAGTGGGTAGAATGTTCGCTAATGGTCCGGGAGACCTGGGTTCAATCCCAGGTCGAGTCATACCAAAGACTTTAAAAATGGTACATGATTCCTCCTTGCTTAACACTCAGCAATTTAAGGTACGTATCAAGGTTAAAGTGGAGCAATCCAGGGAAAGGAGTAGCGCCCTCCCTTGCACCTCGGTGTTGTAGCTATTGAAAAGGGAGCCTTATGGTCGTTCTCGACTACGGTCGCCAACAACTTAGTCTCAATACCCGTTGGATAGCATTTTGCATATGATATCAAATGTGCCATATCAAAAATTAATACACGAAAATTAATACACAGGCTCGAATTACATCACATCATGTGTTTAAATTTGTAAATTCAGCAGTTACTGTCTACTCGAATCTGATTGGCTGTTTTGAAGTTGCGCCGTTAGCCCCCGTCCCTAATATTATTTAAGTAAGACCCACAAGGGTCTGCTCTCTTCCTTTTTTTTTTTTTTTTTTTTGATCGCTCCTTTTGCTTTGCGAGCTCTTATTCATTCGCCTTCGACTTTTGGCAGTTTTTTCTTAAACAGTAGTTTGAGCATTTTGCCCATTAGTCGCTTAGGCTAAGCTTTTTTTCCTTACATGGTTTTTATTATTACTTGTGGAAACAATAAGCCTATTGCAGGCTATTTGTGATTTGGTATGCTGTACCATTGAAAAGAGACTTGTGTCTAAGATCTGGAGGCGGTATTATTGGACTTTTCACCGACAAAGAAAGCTGTTGGCTCGATCAGAAGATGTGGTGAAAGCCTCCGTAAGTTCAACAGAAGAAAATTCGAGTTGAAACAGAAAGGTATTCATCTAAGAGGAGGAAGTGGTGGTCCACTCGAAGTTCATATAAAGAAATAGTATACTTCGTTTTCAACAAATCTACACAGGAAACTAGAAGAACACGATTGTCCAGGTTGATTCTACTCAAGAAGGAGACACTGAGAAGAAGATTAAACCCTAAAAATTGGCTTCAAAATGAACTTTGACATAAAATACCAAAGTATTTTATCATTAACAAAAGTTAAACTGACAGTAAGTAGTTGACGGCATTGCTTTGAGGAAGTCAGTCGTTATATTTCTTTATACCCTTCTTTTTTTTTTTGTCGTTACTTTTGTCGTTTGGTTATATTATGGTCGTTATGTATGTTATTTTTGTTACCTTAAATTCATAGGGGAAAATGTGCAAAGCTGGATTTTGTAAAGTTTATTTCTCTTGAAATAAATCATTTTGTGGGAACTAGTTTTTGTTTTTAAGAAATATAGACATTCTTCTCTAACTGGTAGCAAAAGTAATCTTCCTTTCCCTCTATTTCATCTTTATATATATATATATATATATATATATATATATATATATATATATATATATTTCTCTTCCTTAGCCAAGCCTGGCAGTTACTGCTAGATTTTTTGGTCTACGCAGAGATAAAGCCTAGCATAATTATTGAATTGAGCATATTTCTCATATATGTTTTGTGCTGAGTTTAAAATAAGATCTCAATACTTATATCCGCGATTATAACATCTGAAACAAAAGTTAACACAAAATATATAAGGATAATATTAGTATAAGGAAGTGCTAAATAGTTTTTAGATGTCCACATGAACGGAATATTTCTTTCTCTCTCTCGCAATATATATATATATATATATATATATATATACTTATTGCTATTAAAAGCACATTCATCAATGAAATAATTCTGTTTTTATCCCGTTTTTCTTCAGAGAACGATCACAGGAGGATGAACAACTCAGAATGTAATCTTTGTCAATAATAAGTGGTGCGACCAGAGGAAAGCATTTTCCACAAAAGCTTGAAGATTAGAAAAAAAGTTTTGATATAAGGGTAAGGGATCTAATAATGGCAGACTGTAACTCATACTAAGTTGTAAGTTGTTGTCGAATTACTTTTGTCAGCAAATATCCGGGTTTTGAGTGTTTCCAACACATTATTGACTAAGATTGTAGTCGAATTCCTTTTGACTGCTAAGATCCGATTTTTGAGTGTTTCTAACACATTGTTAACTAAATATTTATTCTGAGTAGTTTGTCTTCTTGTGGCCATTCTTTGAAAAAACATGGAAGAAAAAAGAATTCTTTTAAGAATTAATCCACTTTTAGTAGCAATCTAAAAGTTTTGAGTCAATAGAAAAGTTTATATATATATATATATATATATGCAAATACCACAAACTAACTAACTCATTTATCAGCTTAACATCTAAAAAATAATTAATGCACGAATCTAATTGCAGAAGAAGATATGTAATTTATTTACTGGATTGCACACGATACCAAAAACAATTCACTAGAAAGTCAGAATGGCTATTTTACGTTTTTAATGAGGCAACTACAGACACTAAATCAAATCTATGGATGATAACAAATTAATACTTGTACAAAAAAAAAAGCCACGATTTCAGCAGAGTTTCGAAATTCACCGATACAATCACGGCGATAACGAAAACACACGATAATAAATTGAGAAAACGTCGATAAACACTGACTCCAAATGGTTTTAACTTTAAACTAAACCATCATTAAAAACTCTTTACAATAGGATGAACAGATTTGGTTTGCTACATAAATATCTAAATAAACAAATACCTGAATTAAATATCTGATTAAAACAAACGACTGATACCTATCTTCCTCGTGTAGATCTCACTCTCAGGTGTTCACGATAGTAAAGATCATAAAATAGTCCGTTCAAAATACTAGGACACTAAATAAGTTTCCATCAGTAAATGGATATTCTACGTTATCAGTTCATTTTTCTTCTTTTGTAACATATCAATTCTTTTAAAAACGCTTACAATCTTTACAAAACATTTTTCTCCAGACAATACCCAAAGGTCGAAACTAGTTAAGAACATAGGAATGACAGTTAGAGTGTTCGCCAATGGCCTGGGAGACCTGGGTTCAATCCCAGGTCGAGTCATACCAAAGACTAAAAAAATGTTACTTGATGCCGCCTTGCGGCATCAAGTACCATTATAAGATACGGATCAGCATTATAAGATAGGGATCAAGGGTAAAGTGAAGCAATCCAGGAAATTGACTAGCGCCCTCCCTTACATCTTGGTGTAGTAGCTATCGAAAAGGAGCCTTCGGGTCACCCTCGACTACGGTCGCCAACTTTACTTTACAAAGAAATATTCCTATTTGTCTTATCACTTTTCTTTATCTCATGATATATATATATATATACATGATAGAAATATGAGGAAGGCTGGATAAATCAAACAGTTAACACAGGTTTAGTAGGCGCGATATTTCGTTCTCTTATTGTAAGAACTTTTTCAGGCTAAACTATTTGCTAATTTTTTCTATATATAAGCAAATAAGGAGCATGATAGATGATGGAGAGGATAAAGGTGTAGCAGGAGGAAAGAGAGGGTTTAGAATCTTTCCCATGGGAAACCCACACAGCGGAGTATTAGCCTGCCTATTTCTAGAATTTTTAGATCCGGCCCTTTTAAATTCAGACTACCTAGTAACACCACATATTTTAGATATATTAACAATATACTTATTGTCCTACACCAAAAACACAAAAATTGAAGAGATTGCAGAAAAACTAAACAATGTTGAACCCTTCATCAACTTCACTTCTGAAAAAACATCTTCCTGGGCATCCTGATAATTAAATCCCATAAATTTTAACTTTTACAGTCTACCGCAAACCCACAAACAAAAACGTTTATATACATTTTTACTCCCATCACAATAACAAAATCAAAACAGGCCTCATAATTGGCTTTTATCTAAGAGCTCTTTGAATATGTAGTCCACAATACCTAGATGAAGAATTTGAGTACATCGAACACTCCCTTAAAAACCGAAAATATTCAAAATTGTTCATATTAAACGCATGAAAAAAAGGTCTATAAAAAAGGATTATAAGATATAATCATCAAATAAACCTATGAAAAACAACCCCACGATTACCATTACCCACAGATCTATCTCTCTACCCACTAACACACATAACATAGCACTCTAAGATAAACTAACACACATAACAAACCATTCTACGATAACCAAGTTAAGAACACCAATCATTCAAGCCATATCACGAACAATTAAAAACCTCACAAACATCTCAAAACGAACCAACAACGAAACCACTTCTTACGCAGGCATATACTGCATCCCATACAAAGACTGCAACAAACATCACATCGGCGAAATCCATCGCAATCTCGAAAAAACAATCTACGAACACAAACGATCAATCAAAACAAATCGATCGAAATGCCCTGTTCCCCCACATGTTAGAGCTCTTACACTCCTTCAATTTTTCCCAAGCCACTCTAATCAAACCAATACATTGCAAAAATCCCGCAGACTACAAGAATCTGCAGTCATTTATAAAACAAACCATATAAGACAACACTCAGGATTCTGTCAGATTTCACCATACGTGACGGACATCATACGACACGAAAACAACATCATGATAGAAAACGGATAAAAAAAAGACATTTTTCCACTTTGTACTACCATACTTTTGAGGATTCTTTCATTATCTTTATCTTTCCTCCTTCTTCACATTATTGTCAATGTCTTTGACATCACATTATAGTCAATGCTTTCAACGAAACAGGATATGATGAAACCCTTTCCTTCCACCTTTTTCTTTATTTCTTTCTTGTCAGCTCACTAGAATTGATATCCACTTTCATAGGATCAAAAATCTCAAATGAAACCTGATATATTTGATTCTAAACCCGCCCAGTTCCTTCTGCTGCACCTTTACTCCCTCCCTCATTTTATCCTGTTTCTCATTCGCTTATATGTAGAAAAACTCAGAAAAAGTTCTTAGAAAAGAACGAAACATCGTGCCTACTAAAGCTGTGTTAAGTGTTTAATTCATCCAACCTTCCACTTATTTCTATCATACTGTCGGATTCACCACAATCTATCATTTCAACACACACACACACACACACACACATATATATATATATATATATATATATATATATCACGAAAAAATTTCCATTTAAGTTGATATAATGCCAATGAATTCCTTTATAACTCGAACAATAAAAAATATAAAATAGTTGCTTCGAACTGACGTCATGACCCAAAATCGACGATAGTCCCGAATGACCCACACACACACACACACATATATATACGTAGTGCATTCAATAAGTTTCCAGACATTTTTTTTACAAGCATTTAAAATTGTAGACTCTAGAAAATTCAATATGTTATTGCTATACATCTTATGAGATGACTGACAAATTTTTATAATTTTAGGTTCAAATGAACAGCTATAGAAGGAATTGGAATACACCCTACAAAAGCCTGACTGTCACAGCTGGGGAATTTCAAAAATCCCATCTGGACATGAGGAAGAACGATATGCTATAAAATTCTGTTTTAAACTTGGAAAAATGCCACAGAAACGTATGGAATACTTCAGCCTGCTTTTGGATCATCTTGCATGATTCGAGCATGAGTTTTTGAGTGGCATAAGAGATTCAAGGAAGGCAGAGAGTCTGTAAGGGATGATTAGAGGTATGGGAGGAGTAACGAAGTCAGAACACCAGAGTTGATTGGCCAAAGGGTTAGGGCTAGGGCTTCTATGTTGAGGTTTTAAGGGAGATTCCGTCAGAAGAGGCCAGCACTCTTCAAATCGGGTCAGTGGCATTTCCACCAGGACAATGCACTAGTCCAAGATGGGTATCATCTTGCATGATTCGAGCATGAGTTTTTGAGTGGCATAAGAGATTCAAGGAAGGCAGGGAGTCTGTAAGGGATGGTTAGAGGTGTGGGAGGAGTAAGGAAGTCAGAACACCAGAGTTGATTGGCCAGAGGGTTAGGGCTAGGGCTACCAGTCCAAGATGGGCATCAAGACAGTTGCTCACCCTCCCTGTAGTCCAGACGTTGGTCCCTGTGACTTTTGGTTATTCCCTAAGCTCAGAAGCTGTCGTTATGAGACAATTGAGGAGATGAAAGAGGCTGTGACGAAGGCCATTGACACGCTCTCATAAGAGGACTTCCATGGGGCCTTCCAGAAATTGTTGAAACGGTACAAGTGCATTTCAGCCGAAGGAGATTACTTCGAAGGGGACTAGAGTTTCATGTGTGAACTATCAATAAAAGTGCCAATACGAAAAAATTCTGGAAAATTATTTAATGATCCTCGTATATGCTAACTATAATCCCCCCCCCCCAAAAAAAAAACCCATAAAAATTTGATGGCTCACAAGTTAGATGTAAAATGACCCAATCAATAACTTCTCAAGTCTGATGATTTCGGCAACACATGAAACTTTTAGTAACAAGATAAGAACATGACTAATTGTCTTTTTAGTTTATATATATATATAAACTAAAAAAAACAATTACTCATATTCTTATTTCGTGTGTGTATATATATATATATGTATATATATACGAGGTGAATCTGGGAAGTATCGGGACTTGTGTCAGTAACAATTCATTTCAATTTCAAGCAATGCTTATATGCACTGCTAAACGGATTCTTCTGGGATTTACCTCAGCTCTGTCGTTACGGCCCTCTTGAGGACCGCCACGCCTTTAAAAAGGGATCCCCTTGAGCTTTGAGAAAAGAAAAAAGTCACAAGGAGTAAAATCAGGTGAACTGGGACGTTGTTCCAGTACGATGATTTTCTTCTCGTCAAGGAATTGCTGCATGCTCTGGGCATTGTGAAAAGGTGCATTGTCGTGGTAAAGCAGTCACGATTTGTCTTGTCACAACTCTCGTCTCTTCTCGAGCATTGAGCATACCATGCGTCTTGGATCTTCTTACTAATTTATTATCTGACTCTGTGGCAAGAGCTCTCTGGGGACGATGCCCTTCCCATCGCAGAATGTGATCAATATGACTTTCTTGCTTTCTTCGGCCTCGGCAATATCGGAGACTTCCACTAATTGCCTTGACAATTGGTTTCCAGGTCGTACTCAAAAATAATCCATGTCTCATCACCAGTGATGACTCTACGAAGCAAGTCTTATTCAGTTTGAAGACGCTCGATGATATCCTGACATAACAGCACGCAGCGCTCCTTCTAATCATTATTCAGTAGTCTTTTTGCGCAGATTTTCCTCATGGCCAAATCTTCGGTGATAATCTTCCAAACATTGTTTTTTTTTTCATGTCCAGCTGACTTGCGATCATTCAAATAGTCAACCGACGATTGCCACTCACCACTTGCTTTACCCACTCGACATTGACCTCAGTGCTGCTTGTTGAAGGCCTCCCGCTGTTGGATTTATCTTTCACCGTCTAACATTCCTTTTTGAATTTCTTGTACAATTCAAAATTCGTGTGCATGACATTGTGTTATCCCCATATATATATACCCTGAGGTATTTCAAGAGCTTATAACGAAGTTTTCCCCAACTGGACCAAAAACATCAGATTTGATAATCGTTCTGTGTTCATCGTTTGTTCATCAGGACTCAGCTAAACAAAAACAAAAAAAAAGAAATGAAGTATAAACAAAAAAAAAAAAAAAAGAAATGAAGTATAAAAAAAAAAAAAAAAAGAAATGAAGTATAAACAAAAAAAAGAAATGAAGTATAAACAAAAAAAAAAAAAAAGAAATGAAGTATAAACAAAAAAAAAAAGAAAAGAAATGAAGTATAAACAAAAAAAAAAAAAAGAAATGAAGTATAAACAAAAAAAAAAAAAAAAAGAAATGAAGTATAAACAAAAAAAAAGAAAAAAAGAAATGAAGTATAAACAAAAAAAAAAAAAAGAAATGAAGTATAAACAAAAAAAAGAAAAAAAAGAAATGAAGTATAAACAAAAAAAAAAAAAAAAAGAAATGAAGTATAAACAAAAAAAAAAAAAAAGAAATGAAGTATAAACAAAAAAAAAAAAAAGAAATGAAGTATAAACAAAAAAAACAAAAAAAAGAAATGAAGTATAAACAAAAAAAAAAAAAAAAGAAATGAAGTATAAACAAAAAAAAAAAAAAAGAAATGAAGTATAAACAAAAAAAAAAAAAGAAATGAAGTATAAACAAAAAAAAAAAAAAAAGAAATGAAGTATAAACAAAAAAAAAAAAAGAAATGAAGTATAAACAAAAAAAAAAAAAGAAATGAAGTATAAACAAAAAAAAAAAAAAAAAAGAAATGAAGTATAAACAAAAAAAAAAAAAAAAGAAATGAAGTATAAACAAAAAAAAAAAAAAAGAAATGAAGTATAAACAAAAAAAAAAAAAGAAATGAAGTATAAACAAAAAAAAAAAAAAAGAAATGAAGTATAAACAAAAAAAAAGAAAAAAAGAAATGAAGTATAAACAAAAAAAAAAAAAAGAAATGAAGTATAAACAAAAAAAAAAAAAAAAAGAAATGAAGTATAAACAAAAAAAAAAAAAAAAAAGAAATGAAGTATAAACAAAAAAAAAAAAAAAAGAAATGAAGTAGAAACAAAAAAAAAAAAAAAGAAATGAAGTATAAACAAAAAAAAAAAAAAAGAAATGAAGTATAAACAAAAAAAAAAAAAAAAATGAAGTATAAACAAAAAAAAAAAAAAAAAATGAAGTATAAACAAAAAAAAAAAAAAACAAAAAAAAATGAAGTATAAACAAAAGTATGCAAAAAATGCAATAGTTGCAGAAAGCTAAGATTACAGTTACTTACTCCTAAGATATCATAGATGATAAAAACGTTCCGTTTATCTCTCTTTTGTCAATAGCTCACTCAGCACACCCACTTCCGTTACTTTTCTGACAGACCTCGTATATATATGTATATATATATATATATATATATATATATAATGTTGGCGACCGTAGTTGAGGGCAACCGAAGGCTCCCTTTTCAATAGCTACTACACCGAGGTGTAGGAAATAGCGCTACTCTTTTCCCTGAATTGCTCCACTTTACCCTTGATACGTACCTTATAATATTGCGTGTAAAGCAAGTACCATTTTTGAGGTTTTGGTATGACTCGACTTGGGATTGAACCCCGATTTTTCTGGCCATTGGCGATCATATATATTTCAGTATTATCAAGGTTTGCCTTTTGTTTGAAATGATATAATGGGAGATACACGTTTTGAGACTTAGACAATTTTTAGGCATTATTTTAAATTGAGCATCGAAGCCGCTAAAGCGGCTCGTATAATTTGTGATAATGAAACATCTTTTGACTGTATTGCCCAAACGGTGAAAGAGTCTCGGCGGCGTAGTGGCTAATGTGCTGGACTGCGACATTGTAGTTTATGAGTTCGAACCCCAGTCACGCTATTGTACTCACTTTTGCATTAATACCCTTGGGTTAAAAATCAACCCTTTAGCATTAAATAACCCATATAGGTTGATATGCCCTTAAACAAAGATACCAAAGCATAGACCAAAACGGGGAGGCCGTCATTTGGAGTAATGGTTAATGTTCTGGACTGCGGATTTGTAGTCAATAGAGTATTGTCGAAAATGGAAAACTCTGAATTCAAACCTGTTAAACTCCGCTTAAAAATTGACCTTGTGTCATATCCTGCCCGAGCGGAGGAGTTGTGTAAATATGATTGTCGAAAATGGCTTAAGTATTTTAAGGGTAGGGATATTTTTAATACTTTCAATTAACTCTACGAAAATACCCACAGATACGCACAATCTCGGGTAAATTTCAAGGTGTGGATGGATCGTTTTCACCTGTCAGAACTTCTCCCATTCCAATAAAAAGAGGGAAATCGAGCTCTTATCCCTGAAGGAGGTGCCCGTGGTGTAATTGTTATCGTCGTAGGAAATGGACACGGCGACACGAGTTCAAATCCTGGACGAGGCTGATTGCATTTCACATAGCACTAATACCCTTGGGAAAGGTATGAATCCAATTATTCTCCCTCCAGCTATGGGTAAATAGTAGGACAGACTGGGTTCTTCAGCCTTGGTGAGGCAACTAGTCTCCGCTTAAAAATTGACCTTGTGTCATATCCTGCCCGAGCGGAGGGGTTGGTAAATAGGATCCCTGAAACATCTCATAAAGGAAAAGGGCTGAATTGGAGGCGGGGACGGGATAAATTAAAATACCCAGAATCTGCATTAAAGTGCATGACATTCGTGTAAAAGGAATTCTGCCTTCGCTCCCTACACACTTAGTTCGAACCCCACCGCAACCATCAATCCTCATTTTCTCCAAACCCTGTGCCGTCCACCCTAGTCCCAGTTTATACACCTGACCGCTTTAACTGTCGTTTCTGGGCCAAACAAGTTGGTTACCATTCCTTCTTCACATTTGAAATAAAAAGCCGATTGTTTTCCGGCGTGCGAAGCTGGAAACAAAGCGAGCTTTCGCTATTAAAGGGGGTGGGTTGTGTTGTGTGAGGGCCAAAAGTGAGAGGTGTGGTACGGATTGGATAAGAGTGGATAAGTATATTTCTAGGATGAATGATAAGGGTTGGGTATGATTGAAGATTGAAGGGAAAAAACTGGGGTGGGGATCTTAGGCACCCTGAGTTGAATGATAAAACCAATGACACATAAATATACAGACATACTGCTAACTAGGGTTGAGGGGGACACAAAATCTAACTAGAAGCGACCATGAGCAGGAAAGGGCGGGAAAGCTCTTTTCTCATTTGATTATTTTCTTTTTGAATTATATATATATATATATAACGTTAATAACGCATTTAACATCATTATGAATTTAAGCTACAGAGAGGAACTTTCACTCTATCTTCATATCCTGTCCGGTAGCAAAAGCTGCTCATGGCGCCATGAGTGACAGTACCACCTTAGCCAGCGAAACTGGTATCACTCCTCGTTGGTAGCTGATCAGGACAGAGTATCATGCGTATTTTCTCGCATTGCATGTTGAAACTTAAATATACATAGATTCTCGCGTTTGGACAACATGATTATCACTTGTTTACCTTTTATACTATTTTTACGTGACAAGTGTGTGTGCAGCGTGTATATATATATATATATATATAGAGAGAGAGAGAGAGAGAGAGAGAAAGAGAGAGAGGGAGAGTGAAAAAGATTTTGGCGAATCTGTGTAGATGATAAAAATTTTCTTGGAATTTTCTTTTTTCTTTTGTCCTTTTTTCTTTTTTTTTTCCTTTTCTTTCAGGTACTCCATTACAATCAATGTCTTTGATGAAACAGGATACCCATGAACCCTTGCCCTCCCCACTTCATTTCCTCTCTTTTCTTTCTTTTCTCTAAAAAAACCTCTCTCCCATCTTCAGATTTCCTTTTTTCTCACTAAAATTAATCCAACTCTGGTCAAATCTCTGATGAAACCCGATACACTTGGTGCCACCTAGTAGCGAGGTCACTGTCAAAACTAAATTAACTACAACCCCACCATCACTTCGTATAATGGGAAATACACGTTTTAAGACTTTGACAATTTTGAGGCATTATTTTAAACTGAACATCAGTTTAAAATAATTTCTTGTCTTTAGACCCTTTCCCTCTTCTTTATACCATTTTACATCTCCCCTAATTTATCTATTTCCTCAATTGCTAGAAGGTAGAAAAACTCAAAAAATGTTTAGCCTGAAGAAGTTCTGTTTATAAAGAACGAAATATTACCACTAAACCCGTTGTAAGTGTTTGATTTATCCACTTTTCCACACACACACACACACACACACACACACACACATATATATATATATATATATATATATTTGAGTTTTACAGTTTATTTAAGAAAATAGTTTTCAGTCCGACGATTTCACAATGTGAAACTTTTAGTAACAGTTATTGCGAACTTCTAAAAACATATATCTTTTGACTATTTAGTTTTATCCCACCTCTGTTTCCCAGTGTAGGGAGTTTTTTCTTTTCTTAAAAAAATGAAGAAAAAAAATCACCAAACAGATTCTAGTCCTGTGTTAAAATCAAAATTTATTTTCTATTCTTTATAGAAACATTTTTTGCATTACAATGGATTCTGATTATCGATTCTAATTATCGATACATCACCGTGAAACTGATAGTAACGAAAAAAATTACGTCGACATTTTAGTTTTAAACTATCGTCAAAAGTGATTTTTAAAAGTGATAATGGCCATAAATATTAAATATTTTTAAAAGTGATAATGGCCATAAACATTAAATATTTTTAAAAGTGATAATGGCCATAAACATTAAATATTTTTAAAAGTGATAATGGCCATAAACGTTAAATATTTTTAAAAGTGATAATGGCCATAAACATTAAATATTTTTAAAAGTGATAATGGCCATAAATCATATTAACTCGTCAAAGGTTATTTTATACTTAAAGTTTAGGAAATTGCTTTAATTATACATACTTAAATTTTTTGTATAGTTGTTCTTTAGGTGTTTTTTGTTTTTTGTTGTCTGTTTTTCGTTTGTTTATTTTTTGTTTTTTTTTTAATTTTTATTTCTTTGCGTGTGGTTTTATCGAATTGGAATAATTTCAAAACAATTTGACCCTTTAGAGAGGAACCTATCTGGTCTTGAAGGTGCGCTATTACGTTCACTTTCAGACTAATGAAAAGGCATGAAGACCCTTATCTTTAAAGCAATGGGTCAAACAGTATCACAGCTGTTCTACAAATATATCTTTGGCATTGAAGGTTGATATGCCATTGGACAAACAAACTAAATTTAACAGGGGTTTGTACTCCGGGTCCGAGTGAACCTGGGAGTAATTACAATGAATGAATTCTCTACTTTTCCCAGATTTGTAGAACTGTAAACTTATAATCAGATGTAGTTTAGTTTCCTAACCTATCTTTTTTTGGGGGGGGGCTTCTTACCCCTCTGCAGAGGATAGAGTCTTCGTATTCAAATCGCCACCGGTAGGGTGATTAGAAATGTCATGGTTAGAAGTGTTGTTGAGTAAACAGACAACGTGTAGAAGTTTTATTTGTTTTTTTTTTTAATTTAATATCAAGCTTTGTGGGTTATTTAATGCCAAAGCCATCTTTGTACAAGAGCAGCACTGATGTTATTTAACCAATACCTGGGACAAAAGGGGTTCATACTTTTCCATTTTATGCCCGAAAGTTAGGAAATTGTCTTTATTGTATGTTCATATTTAAATTTTTTGTATAGTTGTTCTTAAAGTGTTGGTTTGTTTTTTGTTGTCAAATAATGCCGTCTAAAAATCCTAAAGAAATTTTGTGTCATATAAACGTAATGGAACGACTGGATTGGTTTAGGTTGGTTTTATGCGATATCAACCGTTTGGGTTATCTAATGTCAAATCCTGTTTTGGTTATCTAATGTCAAATCCTGTTTCGGTTATCTAATGTCAAATCCTAATGTCAAATATATGATTTGTAAACACATTTTTAGATACACACAGTTAAATAATCAAACAGTTCTATTTCTCACAATTCAATTTAACAAAGTCAATGTTAAGTAGTCCAAAGAATTGGTATGTATAATTAACAATTGAATAAAATATCAGTACTTTAAATATACGTCTTAATACATTTAGCGCCGGAGGGTGTCGTCAGTGATGTTTTACTTGGTTCTTTGGGGAGTTTCGGGTCTTCCAATATCATACTCCCATCATCCAGCAGACCCTATCAGAGATGATCACTCTCTGATAAGCCCTCCAGTTCACGCAACATAGGAAGAAAAGAAGAAAATCAATTTAGATTGGCTTTCTATTTATTTTTACGATTATAGACCGCTCATCCGCGCCTCTGATCGGTTGTTGCAAACAACCCGTCAAATTCGCGGGTCTGTCTATTTTAGTGATCTGCGAGGATACTAGCCCTTTTTTTAAACATATGGATTGTTCGTAATTATTCACTTACACAGCTCTTGTCTTTCTGTCCAGTACTCAGCTCTCTCTGGACAAGGGTGTCTGGTTTTGTGATTTTTTTTCTCTTTGTTACTCTTTTTTTTTTTCTTTCCAACTTCACCAACGATAAATTATCTCTGTTTCGATCTAATCAACTATTACGATAGCAGCAGGGAAAAAGATTTTTTTTCCTTCTACATCCCCATTCTAACTTATAAAGATAGTAAAAGTAAAATATGTATATGTATTTGTATTACAACACCTCTGAGCACTCGAAACAGTGCTCGAAAAATTCTAAGTTTTAAAAGAACGGTTTTATTGAAAGATTCTATCTTTTCATGGGCTACTAAAACCCCTCAATGAAAAGTCTGCTTTTTATCAACTAAACATAAAATGTATTATTTTAACCAGAGACGTAATTACATTGGTTATTAAAACCTTTTTGCCGTTTAACCCCACGCCCCACCGGAAAAATCATTAATGACAATAAGATATTAAGTGAATCACAGTAAAAACTATATAAATCACTTGACCTATTTACAATATAACAAATCATTAGCGCTTGACACCAAGAAATATTCATTTTTTTTAACTACTTACTTGTAAAACAAAATTCGATGGAGTTTGTATTCCTTCTTCCATATGTTAAAAATTCCTCTATACAATTTGAGCGTCATTTGGATAAATAAAATAAAATGAGATAAATAAACAAAAATAAAAGAAGCATAACGAAAACGAAATCGCCCCCTCTCTCTACAGTTGAGCGAATCACTGACAATCGAAATACTGATCGAGAGATATTAGTTTTCAAATATTTGAAAGCAATTAAAAGACCGAAGCAGCAAAACTAATATTCCCTTTCCTGTATCAACACCCACACACATCTAACAAAAAACTTACCTGTGCTCTCGAGGTTCCAATTACCCTAGCAACTATTACAACCCATTTAAGATTAACTCATTAGATTAACATAAGGAATATTAAATTGTTCATCGATTATAGATATTTACGGGGGTGTCCTCGTGGTGTACTGGTTAAAGCGATGGACTGCAGAATCGTAGTACGCGAGTTCGTACTCCAGTCGCGCTATTACGTTCACTTTCGGGCAAATGCCCTTGGGAAAGGTATGAACCCCCTTATCCTCCCGGCTATAGGTTAAAAAGTACCACTACTATTCTTCTAGGAGAATAGCTTTGGCATTAAATAACCTACAAAGGTTGATATGCCATTAAACAAAGAAACCAAACCATAAATATTTACAAAACATCGTTTAAAACCCTACTATTTACATCTTAAAACCCTACTATTTACATCTTATTCTTAAGGTCCAAATAAAATGAATTAATAAAATATGTAAAAAAAAAAAAAAACGACGTGAAGACCACTACCGAAAACTACTGACATATAAAACAAAAATTCGATACCAAATAAAGTGTAACATACATCGATAAACCCACTCTCACCAACGCACCCACCCAACCAGCCTTATTTTTATTTACATGCCCACACACTCAGCCACCCACAGACACACACATGCACCCATACAATTATATTCCAATTGTTCGATTATCTATTATAACTCGATTAAAATGGGGTCAACAATTTAACGTGTAAAATGTATATTGCTCGTTTGTAGATAATTGCAGGACCTGTTTCCCATGTAAGTCCTGCAACGAACTACTGATGAAATCTACTAATCTCCGTGTAAAATATTTATACCACGTTTGTGATTATTTACAAATACTCTAAAAATATTATCAAGGTGTGTATGTTATATTATGTGTTAATTTTGTAGCCCATGAGCTACTTCTTTTCAACCACAGCTATTTGGCTGTTCTCACCGTCGTTTTAATTGTCATTTCGATGTCTTTCCTTTTTTTTTTTTTTTTTTGTTCCTTTCAGACCAATGTCTGCCAGGGCCTTGCATCGAGACTTTGCAATAAAACCCCTTGAGCCAACCTATTGGCGTACAGCTTGCATACCACCCATTTTTTTTTTTTTTTGCATTTCTCTAGAAGTTCATCATATTCGTACTTCTTTCGTTCATGAGCCTCTTCTACGTGTTCCTCCCATGGAACTGTCAATTCCCATATTAATATTTTCTTTATTTTGTTCGAAAATATTAGTATAACTGGGCGTAATGATATATGGGCAATATGGTCTGGGAATTTTAATCTTGTCTCTAAGTCAGTCCATAGCAGTCCTATGCTAGTCACGGAGCCCAATGTGGTGTGACTACGAGTTACAGTACTTGTTGTGGCTGTTGTGTTCTTGACTACCACATTAGCTTCCGACTGTTTGCTTTGTCAAGTCCTTCCGTGCCCACGATGTGTTTGAAAGATCCACGAAAGGGGCGGGTTGATACAATTCAGGCAGATCTTCTTCTGATGGCCAGGTAATATGGGTGGCTAGATTGTCTAGCAACTCAAACAATAGAGAAAACCCGTCGTTAACAAACAACAAAAAATGTTTTTTATGGAAACACGTTTGTGGAGGAAGAGTGACGTTGAGGTGCAGTTAGATTGACACTAATATATCTAAAGTCTGGGACTTTGAATTTGTGTAAACTCTGAAGGTTGTTCGGAGTGCCTCGGGTCTAGAATGGAAGGGATGCTTCTTTGGCAGTCTTGAGTTTCTTCTTGGTCCTTTTTCTCATTCTCTCTGATGATTTGTTTTACCATCCTATTTTTATAGATCAATATCTGGACTAAAAAAGGTTTCTGACTGGTTGTCCAATAAGAGACATTGGTCAGCCAATCCTAGTTCAGGGAAAACCCTTTTTAGATGCTTTGACCAGGTTTAGAGCAATGGGGTTGAACTAAAAATTCTCAGCCTCACCTGACTGGATGAGCCATGCCCAGCTCACCTTTATTTAGGGTGGAGCAAAATTAAATCTTCCTTTAGACATTGATAAGGACTAGAAAAATATGTTTTACGAAATGACCCGTTTCATCATTATCGATGAAGTTAGTTGACAACCGAAAAATTAGATAAATTCGCCGATCTTTAAAATCAAAGACAACTGTCTCACACTTAACTGACCTTTAGGAACAATCGACCAGCTTTTAGGTCAATTTAATCATTGAACAAAAAGATACTTATTTTAAGGATCGTTTTGTTTTTGATATATATATATATATATAAATTTTGTTTAAAGAAAAAACCAAAGACCAGTTATTTTAGGATTATAAATCTATTTCCGTCCTGTTTTTCGTTTCTGGTGTGAACCAAAAACACGAAGAAAAATATAACAGGACTTCTTCAGATCTAATGGATAAATAAAACAGAAAAGACACGGTCTTTGGTTTTTTCTTTAAAGAAATATTGCTCTGTAAAATCAATTACATTGAGCTCTCTACCAGGAAAATTTAAATGTTCACCTCCCGAATGATTTTCTTGTCCTGAAGGAATTACTCCCAACTCTGGTTTAACTGGACCGAATAATACTATATATAAATGTTCATATATTTCATAAATTTAAATTTTTAGATATTGATTAAGTATTTAACAGCACGTCGTGTCACACCCAGTCTGTTGCCCGTGACATTTGATGCGTTCTCTTCCTTTGGTTTGGATTTGACTCCAGCCCTGACAAACCTTATCAATTTTTTCTGGTAATTTGGTGCATTTGTACAGATTGCCGTATTGACAACTTCCACTATCTCTTTTGATATTTGATTGTGGCGCCATCTGTAATGCCCATCCGCTAGTGCTGTCTGGCAGCTACTTAAAATATGCTTTAGTGATCTAGTCCACTCGCATAACTGATACGAGGGGTTTTTGCTTTCTTCCATAAGTGGAGAGTCACAGCCATCTACGCAACCTTGAATTAATTTTTTTCTTTAGCTGTTCTACATTATAGGAAGTGAATTCGCAAATGGTTAATGGCCATGAGATTTTTGGTAAGACTACGTGCTGGTAGATTCATGCATTAAAGCCTCCCGGTAAACCGGACCTGTCAAATTTGTTTAACCACCTCTCGAATCTGTCTCTAGTTTCCTGGATTGTTACCGGGTCCTTCAAGGTATGATCGAAGCGTTTCCCTAGGCTGTTCGCCGGTTTATCCTTTATTGTTGGGATATATTCCCTGGAAAGTTTGAACCGATCTCCCGATAGCTGGCCCTTTTTTAAACACAAGTGACCTTGACTTTGTTGCATATCCTTGCTCATATAATGAGCTTTTCAATTCTTTTTTGTAGCCATCTTGCCCCCGATAACAGATGTAGTCGTTATCGTCATGTCGTCCATCTATGTGTGTAGAGGTGGGTGCCTTACACCGGATCTAGTTGTCGGGCCTCTACATTCTAATTCTGCGGCTTTTATAAGAATGCCATGCTGATTTGGTATCCCCGATACCGTTCTCATTTGAAAATCGTTCTAATAATCCACAATGAGCTCGATAATTTTGTTGGAGGCATGATGGCGCTTGAGGGCCTCTTCAACCAAGCTATGCGAGATTGACCCGTATGCATTCTTAAGGTCCAACCATAAGACGGTCATATCACCCTTGTCCTTTTTCCGATCTTTTAAAAGTTGCGAGACAACTCCAGTGTGCTCTATACATCCTGGCATACCTGGGACTTCTCCTTTTTGTACCGCGGTGTCTATGTACCAATTTTTTGAAAGGTAATCCGATAATCGTCGATTTAAGAGATTAAAAAAAAATTTCCCTTCGACGTTAAGCAGTGAAATACACCTAAATTGATTACTCCTTTTGGCTCCTTCTTTCGAGATCCAAATGCCTTCGGAGTATCTCCATTGACATGTTATTTTCCCTCTTCTCCAGACGATTTTTAATAATTTCCACAATCTTCGTAGTGTTTATAGGCATCGTTTATAAACGATATATGGGACTCCGTTTAGCCCCGGAGCTCTTTTTAGTCAAAATTCATCGATGGAGAGACAGGTAATAATTGTGATGTATGTAAATGCGCGCACAAACACACACGCGCGCACAAACACACACACACACACACACACACACACACATATATATATATATACTACAGTTCTGTCGAGATGTTTAACACTTTACTTTTCCAATACTAGATCCATCTCTCAACATCTTAAAACACATTCGTGCCCGACCTCTAAATACAGAAAAATTCTAACTGAAAACATCTCCATATTACACAAAGAAAATTAACAAAAACTCTAAATTCTTGAAGCTCTATTTATAAAGATTATTGTTAGGGATCAGACCTAACGATAAATACCAAAGTTATTCCCCCCTGAGAGATAGAAAAGGAGTTCCCACCCAGGGACTCTGCTTTGTGGGATTTGTAGGGACCAGAAAAACGGAGACACGTGAGAGAAAAGATAGACTTGGAATCTATCACGACACATGGACGGACATTTGGCTGGTGCTCACAAAGTTAAAACAGTTCTGTTCCTGGTTATTTCTCCGATCAGTCCTCATTAAAAATTCTAATTATCCGTAAATTCCTCTCTGACTTGTTTTTCCTTCTCCTTTTATATATATAGATATGACTCGTCATTGTGTACGCCATTTGATTATTCGCTCCCCAGAAGATGGCTCCAGATGAAACCGAAAATACTTGAGAAACGTACGGCGCCTTCCTAAATACATTCTACCCCAAAATCAAAGGATTTATTTGGCGACTTGAATGGATCAAGGACAGAATAGGCAGACTCAAAGTGTCAGTCTTATTTAATCAAACTTGCTTTAAAGAAAAATGCTGACTATATATATACATATGGTTTCGAATAAAATTTAACTGTTCGCAGAAACAGGAGACAGTATGGGAAATCAAAAGGAAACAGGTCAATCTATTAATATTATCTTTTTACATCACGCACACATATATGTAAAGGTAAGGTTTAGAATGAAATACAACTGCATATGAATATATACATACATACATAAAAAAAATTTTTTAAATTTGTGAAGAAAAATTTTAAAGAATTATTTGCCACAAAAAAAAAATGACGAAAGATGATCTAGTAATCCAGCATATCCATTAGTTAAATGGGGCTTATTTTTTACAGAGATCCCGTCACATTCAGGATAACACGTGAAGAACAATCTCTTCTTTTTTTTTTTGTCTTCAATTCTTTCTCTGATGATAAATTTTTTGAATCTCAGTTAAAGTCCTGGTCATTTGAGCAGAAATGTTGTTCAATGGGGAGTAGTTTGATTTCGCGGCTGTAGATGTTTAATCTAAAATAAAATCGCCATTTTGGATGTACAATTTTTTGCTTGAGGCTGTGGTTGCAATCTAGTAAATAAATAACATTTTATTCGCGGTAAATTTTTAAAGTTTTAGTTGAGAAGCTAGCGAATCTGTTGAGTGATTGCCGGATAGGTTATTTTTGATAAAAAAATCGTTGGCAAATTTAAGTGGATTTTTATTGTAAGCTTCTTATATATAAATTTCTTTAAAGAAAGTCCTTTATCATTAATTTCAGAATAAACTATCTTCCGATTGAATTAAATTTTAGATTCATGTCAGGTTGTCATGTAAGAACTGAATTGGTAATATATATATATATATATATATATATATATATATATATATATATATAATTTAATACTTAACAATTAAGTACTTCCTTTCGTCTATTGTTTGGATTTTAATTGCAAAATAAAAATGAAGACTGACTATAAAATAATTTATACTTTTTCTTGAACCACTTTTATGTACTCTTTCCTTCTTATTGTAACTCTTGGTATGGGTACCTTAGGTGGTTTAATGTTTAGAAAGCTAACAGTGAGTTCACCTCATACTTAATGCCAAAATTTGATTCATTCCTAACTGTTTATTTTTAATCATAACTCTATTTTAAATTTTTTATGGCACTTTTTATCAGAATCACGCAAAGTTATGATATTAAGTATTCTTACCAAATACAAATAATTATCAAATAGGTGTATGGTTTCAAGTATTCTTATCGAATACAAATAATTTGCACATAGGTGTATGGTTTCAAGTATTCTTATCGAATACAAATAATTGTATGGTTTCAAGTATTCTTATCCAATACAAATAATTTGCACTCAGGTGTATTGTTTTACCGTAGCGCCCCGGCTACGATACCTAAAATCCACGGTTTAGAAAAACAGTGAGTCACCCATGACGTCAGACAACAAAACGTACATACGTCGTGAGAAAAATTCTGTTACTAACACACGAACTATTTTTTGAAAGGGATGAATTCTACTTGTATTTCAGAAACAGAATTATTATCACAGGATAAAGCATATCATATTAAAAAGTATAATGAAGTATCTCATTATTACTTATATTTAATAAAGGAACTTCCTGTGTACAGAAACATTTCACCCGGCCAAGTACAGTGGTAGGGCCAACGCTAAATAAACACAGCGGGCAGCAACCAAAAATCAGCTCAAGGTCAAGGATAGATTCGAGACGGAAATGCCCCCAGTTTCGGCTGGGCCACCTTCGGGTGGGTGATGATGTCATTGAAAAGCGTTGTATAGCACTGGACCTCTTGGTCCAGTTTAAGCTATAATCTGGAATCCGTACCTGGACTCACGCTTGGTTCAACAGGCTCATATTGTACTAAGTGAGCCGAAGACCAGCATAGTCCAGCAGGGTTCGAGACTGGGCTCGTGCCCGACCTCCTCCACCCTTATTCCCCACTTTAAACTGACCTTCGGGTCATTGACCTTGTGTCAAGTTCTGTCTGGTGGGAGGCAGTGACCAATATATCGAACCCGGAGGAGAGGTATCTGATTCCTCTCCCAGCAGTATGGGGTCTGTATTTTCACCCCCAAACAAAGCTGCCGAACGTGGGGTTTGAGTCCTTGCCACCAGCTGAAGCAGAAGACGAGGAATCCAACCAATCCCAGCCGGGAACCCAGCACAGCTAACCCGACCAATCACAGCTGCCATCTCATTCAAACAGTTCTTCTAAGTGCTAACTTAAGAAAATGTACCATTTAGCAGCTCTTCTAAGAGACTTCAGAAAGTCTTTCGATATCACTTTTTGTCTCTTCACTACACCTTTCTGGCAGATACTATGAGACGATGACGCAGCAGACAGCACCAACTGCAGACCAGCACCAGCTTAAACCAGCAGCCGTTCCTGCTCAACCAAGCAACTAGCACTAACTGCAGACTAGCTCCAGCTTAACCCAATAGCCGTTCCTGCGCAACCAAGCTATAGCATTTGCATCATCAAGTCCTCGAGCAACTCATTGCTCGGACTAGGCCACATCGATTACATCCGGCCAACCAAGGATTGAATAAACCGGGACATCGATCACACAGCCTCTGCAACCAGCATCTGCAGCACCTAGTCCACGAGCGACTCATTGCTTGAACTAGTAGCAACACATAAGGCCCTATCGACATACACCTGGTTAATCAAAGTCCTGCACAAACTGGACATTAATCATCCAACCTTTGCAACCAATGTATCCACAACATCGACCGTCTCCAGCAACATCTACGACCTGACCATACAGCAACACCTAGTATCTGTACCAAGTACAGATTTGGGTAAGTTTCGCTTAATAAAACCTGAATTTAAATTTATCCACTTGCCTCTGTCATTTGTCCAGTCCTCTGTCAATCAACCACAACAAATAACAGTCAAACTATTCGCAGGATCGACGCATTCACATATACCGATCCCGAGACAGCTTCAAGAATTCTTATCTAATACAAATAATTCGCACACATGTGTTTGGTTTCAAATATTCTAATCTCATTTTAATAATTCAAACACCATTATATAATTTAAAGTAACTATTCCCAATTAATAATAATCTTTTACTTACACACAGTTATATGATTTCAAGTATTCCTATCGAACACAAATAATTTGCAAGTTATGATATGGTTCTAAGTAACAAAAAAAAACCCAAACAAACTAATCTTTAGTAAATAATTATTGCTTCAAGTAACTATTCTTACTATCAATATTGTGCATAGTTATATAGTATCAAGTATTCCGATCTAATTAGCTCTATTTGACCCTTAGATCGAACTGTAACAAGCACTACCACCCCGGGTAAGCGTGGTTCTGAAAGTAACGGAAATGAAGAGGTGACTTTACTCTTCACAAATCTCCAGAACTGGAACCTCACCAGCAGATTTAGTTTAGTGTCACACTCAGGACAGTAGCCATTTTGTTTGTTTATGAAACCTCGTCACGGAATCTCGTCATGAAATCTCGTAACAAATTTGAGTTACATAAATACAGAAAAATATGTTTTAGAGTTGACTCATGAATAAACTTTTGATTTAACATTCATCCTTTTCTAAAATTTATAATTAAGTGTTTGTTTCAAATAAATACGAAGTGTATTTAAAAAGCATGTAGACTGAAGTTCTATTCAGCAAGATAGAAATGAATGTTAAATGAAGCATTAATTTTCTTCAAAATAGTCCCATCCACATTCAGCATGCTTATTCCAGCGATTTTTCGATTATTTGAAGCACCTCTTAAATTCCTTTTTGGATATTGTTTGAAGCTGTATTTCTTTCTATGACCTCCACGCTCTCAAATATTAACCTTGAGATGAATTTTCCATTTAGTAAATTTTGTTGGTGACTCACCTATGACCAGAATAATGGACTTACCCAAGGGGTATATTAATCAAGAACTAAGCTGGTATAGCGGAAAGTAACAACTGTAGTAAGCACCCTGCCTGTCTTCATGTACGTTGAACCAAGGAAACCCTCCTCAGAGACTTGGATACATTTGTGTGGCACTCATATCTCCGTGTTGAGTTATTTATTTATTGACCCTTAATAATCGGTCATAACAGTAAATAAGAAAAAGTCGCATGGAGCTAGTTCTTGTGAATAAGGATAGTGGTGTAAGAACTTATTGCGACTTGGCATTGAGTTATCTAGACGAAGTTTAAACATCTAGATAGTTATCTAGACGTGTAGACCTCATCACTATATTATATTAGCTACTCAGCTGCGCACAAGTCTTCATCTTAATTTTGAAATTTACAAAGTAAAAAAAAATATCAAACCTTTAGTAAATAAGTAAATTAAGGTTTTGTATATGAAATAATTTCGATAGTAACTGGGTTGGGGTTTAAAATAATGACGTAGGGAAACATTAAGCAATTGTCTTTCTTGAATTTGTTGGCATGTCTTTTGATATCACCTGTCCATTGGTCACATAAGAATTCAGAAATTTTTACCGCTCTTTTTTCGTTAGTTCTTTGAATGGATAAGACCTCGTCTTTTTTTGTATCTCTATTCATTGAACAGATTTGGTCTCGGCTCCTGGCGAATGGTATAATTGTTTGCCTTGCTATTGAAATGAAAACCACTGAAGAAGTCAAGTTAGACTTTTCATCATTTTGAATCCCCTTTTTTATATGCATTTATATATATATATATATATATATACTTTTATACATATACTTATATATACGTATACTTATATATATATATATATATATACTCTTATATATGTATGTTTGTATGCTTGTTTGTGAATAATAATTTGAAAGGACATTTAAATATCATCTGGGTTTATTTCCTTTGATGATGCATATTGCATAATGAGATCGTAAAATGAAAGTAATTAACATTTAGGCAAAAGTAATTTAGACATTGATAATGTAAATGAAAGGGAATTCTTTCGTACTTTCTTTATTTCTTTTTGTTTATAACAAGAAAACAGTGGCTGTTAGTTTTTATAGAATGTTTATTCCGAATTGTGTTTTAAACTATTTCAAGTTGGTCATGTGGAGGGCAATATTATAAATCTAAGAGATCATTCTGTCGGATCCTGTATAAGAAAAATATTTAGTGAACTTTTTATAACACATAACAACATAGGTTAGACATAAAGGAGGCACATTGGTGTAATAGTTATCACTGGAAGAAATGGCCAAAACAAACCAATTTCAAATCCTGGATGAGACTGTTTTACTTCATTCCAAAATCCACTTAAATCCACTTGTTTATTTTAAATTGTTTTGAACCATTTCAAGTTGGTCATGTGAAAGGCAATAGATTTTTTAAATTATAAATTAAATTGATTATCATCAACTATTGTCAAAGGAAGGCATATTTCTATCTTCTCTTTTGGTTTGTTGATTAAAGAAAGAAAGGTTTTTGTTACATGGGAAATATTCTAATATAAGATTGAGAGTATATATATATATATATATATATATATATATATATATATATATATATATATATATTTGCTTGGAAGGCATTTGTAATATCATAAGAAAGGGATTGGTGGACTCAATTTCAAATCCTGAATAAAGCTGTTTGTCTTTTGTTTCATGCTCTAGGGAAAAGCAAGAATCTATTTCTTCTTTCCTCCTTGCTATAGGTAAATAGTGAGGCAGACAGGGTTTTTTAAACCTTGCTTAGGCAACCAGTCTATAAGAGAGAAAACTTTGAATTCAAACCAACTGTACTCCACTGAAAATTGACCTTGTGTAACATCCTGTTCATTCAGAGGTTGGGTAAATACATAGATGTACATTGGCTGGATTAGAAGACAGGTAAAAAATATTTGCACCCAAATTTGACACTGCTATCCATCTGTTGGGGTTATAGATCTGTTATTATTAATAATAGGCTCAAGGGGTGTTATAGGTAGTCAACCCAGCTAGTATTATAGATAATAGGCCCATTCAGTATCAAAGACCCAAATGGTATTATAGAAAGAAGGTCCAGTTGGTATTATAGAGAGACAGACCAAAAGAGGATCGCATTCAGATTTGACTCTGTATTCAGTCTGTTTGTATAATAAATAGAAGACCCATTTGTAATTAGTAAGCCCAACTGATATTATAAAAAGAAGGCCCAATAGATCATAAGTGTGACACGAGACCCATTTCTAATTAGTAAGCCCAACTGATATTATAAAAAGAAGGCCCAATAGATCATAAGTGTGACACGAGACCCATTTCTAATTAGTAAGCCCAACTGATATTATAAAAAGAAGGCCCAATAGATCATAAGTGTGACACGAGACCCATTTCTAATTAGTAAGCCCAACTGATATTATAAAAAGAAGGCCCAATAGATCATAAGTGTGACACGAGACCCATTTCTAATTAGTAAGCCCAACTGATATTATAAAAAGAAGGCCCAATAGATCATAAGTGTGACACGAGACCCATTTCTAATTAGTAAGCCCAACTGATATTATAAAAAGAAGGCCCAATAGATCATAAGTGTGACACGAGACCCATTTCTAATTAGTAAGCCCAACTGATATTATAAAAAGAAGGCCCAATAGATCATAAGTGTGACACGAGACCCATTTGTAATTAGTAAGCCCAACTGATATTATAAAAAGAAGGCCCAATAGATCATAAGTGTGACACGAGACCCATTTCTAATTAGTAAGCCCAACTGATATTATAAAAAGAAGGCCCAATAGATCATAAGTATGACACGATGGGTAGCTTTCGTTTCTGTTTGTGTGGGTGTCGGTCAGAGAATCCTTTTGTCTGTTTTGGCACGAGGACCGCACAGAGGGACTGAGGGCGAGATCTCCCGCGAGACTAGAAGTGGAGGAGAGAAAGAAGGTCCCAGAGAAGACAAAGAGAGCCAGTTGTCAAAGGAGGACTGAAGAAAGCAGGGAGCAGAAGAGAGGGATCGACAGAACAGGGCAGTCAAGAGATGAGTCACCATTCTTAGTGGCTTTGTGGAAGTTTCGCGCTGGTACTATTTACCCAACCCCTCCGCTCGGGCAGGATATGACACAAGGTCAATTTTTTTAAGCGGAGTTTAACAGGTTTTGAATTCAGAGTTTTCCTTCTCCTAGACTAGTTGCCTAACCAAGGCTGAAGAACCTAGTCCGTCCTACTATTTACCCATAGCTGGAGGGAGAATAAGGGGGTTCATACCTTTCCCAAGGGTATTTGCCCGAAAGTGAACGTAATAGCGCGACTGGAGTACGAACTCGCGTACTACAATTCCGCAGTTCATCGCTTTAACCATTACACCACGAGGACACTCCCTTCGCGCTGGTACACGCCCGCGATAGCCTGCAAATGCACAGAGAGCTGCATAAAAGTGTCACAAACTCCCTCTTCTTGCGTTTGGAGCTAACCCAAGCCCGTGTTTGTTCGTTTGTTCTTTTCTTCCACCGTCTCGGTTGTGTTTTGTGTGTCCGTAAAGAAAGGTCGGAGATAAGAGAAACCACTAGATGATCTGATCTAATGGCCGTTAGGAAGTTGAGATTTTGTGGTCGGCCGGTAGGGGTATTGTCAGATAAGGCCCATCTGTTATTATCGGTATTAAACCCAACTTGTATTAATTGTTAGTAGGCCCAACTAGTATTATATATATATATATATAAGTGTTCCAAAAATCTTGTCCTGCAAGCAAAAATGTATCTAAAAGTTTTATTTATGTAAATGCACAAGTTAATGAACTTTGGACTTTGAAAGACTTATTCATATACAAATTAGAAGAATATGGAACATTTATCAATGTAGCAGAATAGATGTTCCCCTTTAGGACAATTATTCTTGATCAATTCCAATAGACTACTCATTGAAAATGTCCCCAAAGAAAAAATGACAAGTCGTGTTAGGTTTGAAGATCTGCAGGTAGAAGGCTATTTGATCCTTTATCAACTTGTCAGAAAAAGTTTGGTTTTTAAAATATTCAAAATTATGAAATACGGGGACACAAAAGTCACTTACCATTTCAAAAAATAAAGCACCATGAAACTGAAAATGGAAGGCGTCTGAGAGATATTATATTCAAAATAATTTTAAAGTATTTCAAAGAACCGAAATAGATATAACTGAAAGAAAAAAAAGAAAAATGTATATACCTTTTTTTATTCAAAAGTTGTTCAATTTGTACCACCCTATATAAAGGAAAATGTTTGTGAATTCAGAAATTTGTGGCACTCTTTATATATATGTGTGTATGTGTGTGTGTGTGTAGAGAGAGAGAGAGAGAGTACTATTTATTCGGTATAAACCATATATTTTTGACAGTATAGCAAAGAAATTAAATCACACATACTATCGACAAAAAGGCTAAGTTTAAAAAGTTAGCAAATGAAATCAAATGCTGTTCCAAAACGTTTCATGTAGTGTGAGCACTGTAATCTAGAGACAGCAGAATAAGCCTTTGGATCTCATTTTCAGATTATATATATTCAATGTGGGAAAACATTAATATCACACGCAACACAGAGATGAAGATCGTAATAGATTCCGGTTATATATATATATATATAGTGATAGGAAATTTACAAATAAAAAAAGCTGTTTGTATAAAAAGAATTTGGATGCTGGTAGTGCAGGAATAAAAATCTGTAAATAGTGGAATTATGGACACTATAAAGTTTTCAATGGAAATGTGAAAAAAAAAAAACTCTCTCTCTCTCTCTCTCTCTCACACACACACACACACACACACACACACTTTCTCTCTCTCACTCTCTATCTATCTATTTATTTATCTTTTGCAATCTTTTTAACTTGATATTTTAGAATTTATATTCATTGATATATATATATATATATATATATATATATATTAAAAATTTAATACTTGGATTTTTTAGAAATTCCCTCTTTTAAAGTTAAGAATTTACTATTCATTGAGTTTATTTAAAGATATTAAATAAAATATTGCCAAAACAACCAGGAAAAAATTGTAGCCCAGAAAAATTAGATTTTCTTAAGATATAAATGAATAGATAATATAATAATGGAGTTGCAGTACAATAAAAAACACATATAGGTTAAAGAATAAGGAGAGTATTAACAGTATTGAGACCCCGTATTAATGGACTACATCTCCTTGAGTATTAATACAAGCCTATACTCTCACATGCATATGAATCAACGAGCTGGTTTAAGTGTTTTAAAATGTCACAAGATGGCGGATGAATTTGAAAATTTTTCAGAATATCTACAACTATAAGGTCTACAATGATTATGGTTCGTCTGAAGCAAGAAAGTTTACAGGTAGGCCAAGAATAACGACCAAGACAGAAGATTTTGCAATGGTAAAGTTGGTTAAAAAGGACCGATTTAAAACTGCTGCTGTTGTTTCTCGGGAAATGAGCATTCAACTGGGAAAACCTTTGTCTAGGGAAGACTGTGTCTCGTCGTTTAGTTGAACGACAACTTTTAGCTAGAGCGCCTGTAATGAAGCCACTGATACTCTCCAAGATTAAAAAGTGTCGTCCTGTTTTTGCAAACAAACATGTGTTGTGGTCTCAAGAAAAATGGCAAATGGTGCATTTCAGTGATGAACTAAATTTTTGTTAATTGGCTCAGATGGGAAAACGTATGTTCGTCGAAAAGTAGGTGAAGAATTGTCGCCTAAGTGCCTTAAGGCTAGTGTTAAATTCGGTGGAGGAAGTGTCATGGTTTGGGGGATGATATCTTGGGATGGTGTGGGCCCTTTGGTGCGATTACAAGGAAAGGTAAATGCAGGAGTTTATAAAAAAACTTGTAAAAGATCATGTCTTGCCTGTGCTGAAAAATTCAACGAAGCAACCTTCCATATTCATGCAGGCCAATGCCCCATGTCACAAGGCTATAGTAGTCATGAACTTCTTCAAAGCAGAAAATGTTACTGTTATGGATTGGCCTCCTCAAAGCCCAGATATTGAGAATGTGTGGAAGACTCTAGGAGAACATTCTAAAGCCAGAAATCCAAAAACAACAGTGCAATTATGGAATGCCCTTCAGGAAGAATGGAATAAGATCACTCGGCAAGATATCTATAAATTAATTTCTTCATGCTGCCGAAGATGTCAGAGTGTGATTGAAGCTAAAGGGCTTCACCCTGGATATTAAATAATTTCTGTATTTTCTGTAATATTTGAATATTTTGTTGATTTTTTCAATCGTTCTGATCATTTTGGCCGCCCGGGGTTTTGCAGTAAATCACTAAATCATTCTATACATTTTTTTTATTATCATCTCAAATAACCCCAAAATTCCACAGAATAACAATTAATATCGTATATATTGTCTGAGTAAATTATAGAATCTAAAACAACTTAGATAAAACTATGCCATTCTGAACATTATGGCCGCCACAGTATATTTAAAAAATCTTTTGAATACGAAAAATGATATCATTTTAAATTTGAAATGGAATGCAATTAACTTTGAAAAGAGACAAAAAGAAAAAAAAATTATTCATCTGAAAATTATTTTTCGAATGAAATATTAAACATCAATTACACTACCCTGAAGACGGTCACAAATACTGAAACATTGGCAATTTTTTTGGAAAATATACATACCCTGAATATTTAGCTTTTCATCTTCTATTGATGTTTCATTGGATTCATTTCAGTCTTTCTCTAAAATATATATCTCTCTCTCTTTCTCTCTCTCTCTCTCTCTCTCTCTCTCTCTATATATATATATATATATATATATATATATATATATATATATGCACATGTACAGGAGATTTTTTTCTTTATTTTTAGATTTTCATTTAAGAGGTAATAAAAGTTTATTTCCCTTTTTTTCATGTTAAGCTGATTTTACCTGTTTTCTGGTTAGGGCGTATTTAATTATCTTTCATTGCCCATCTCACAAAAAAAAGTTGAAAGAACTTATTAGAGTTTCTTCCTAAATTTTCTCATAAAATTTCCTTGATAAAACAGATTTTAACTTTGTATTTTCTTAAAAGATATTACAGAAAATCTTACATTTTTTTCAACTTTTGTCTGATCTATCTTTGTTTTCTTTATAAAAATAAAATCAAATGCTTTGTTTATTAAGAGCCTTCCTCCTTCTTTTTTTCTTTTTTCTCTTTATTTTTTCTTCTTCTTTTCTTTCCTCATCATATTTTCCTCCATCTTTAACTTATTCAACTATTTTCCTCCTCTCTCTCTTTCTCTTGTATCTTTCTTCTTTTTTCTCGCTTCAGCCCTTTTTTTCCCCTCTCTCTTTTCCACCTCCTTTTCTTCGATTGTTTTCTCTGTCTTTTTCTTTTTCTTTTTGGCTTCAAAGTTTGGTGATGACATTGTTATCATCTGTGAAGCCTGCATTGCTATTCTCAGTGTCATTGACATTTGATTCTGAATTATCTGCAAAGAGATAAAAGGAAGACAAAATAGAATTAGCACCAAACATCATGTTTTCACATTGACCAGTATATTACTAATTGACAAATAAATTGGCTGATAATTTAAAAAAAAAGAATTAATTAAAATATCCCTGGTTTTTTAACCACATTGTGGAGTAATGGCTAACAAGCAAATTCTACAGGCCATAACAACTGAGTCATTAGCTTGTTCCTGTCTGACTGTCCCTTTCATTTTCAAAAAATGATGGAAGATGTTCTGAAACTGATTTTGTAGTTTTCACCAAATATTCCTTAAATTTTGCCTGGTACCAAATTAAATGTTTGAATACAAATTGCAAACATATTGTTGTGTTTTGTGAGATTTTGTTAATTTTATTATCAATGTTACTTTATGAAACTGGGCAATGTCAGAAATAAAAATGACTTTTTCTTTTTTCATAACACTTTCAAGTCATTCCAATAAAAACTGATTGATTTAAAAGTATGAAACTTTGGTGATGGAAATATTATATAATAACTGAGACATATTCATGACTACAATAATATTGATATTAGACTGAAATGTTGAAGTTTGGCTTTAGATTACCTTTAAAATGAAGGCTGATAGACACATCAATTGACATAAGCTTGATTCTTTTTATTTGAAAATAATTAGTTATTTACGGTATATTAGTTTGTTTTCTTTTTCCCTCTCTTCCTTTTCCTTACATTTCCCCGTCTCTCTCTCTCTCTCTCTCTCTCTCTCTCTCTCTCTCTCTCTCTCTCTCTCTCTTCCTTTTCCTTTTCTCTTATTGTTCTGTTTTGTTCTTTTCTTTTCTTTCTTTCCTTCCTTGCTTCTTCTTTCTCCTTTTAATTCATTATTCCTCTTGATGGTTCTATTTGTTCTACATCATTGTCTTAAACAGTCACATATTTCTAAATACAAACGCTGATTTATTGACTAAACGGTTACCCCTTTCTCTGTATTCATAATATTTCCTCCTTGTTTCGTATGTTTTTAAAATCTATCAGTGATTTTACGTCATTCGATATCATCTGTCCAAGTCTTGATGATGGTTTATTTGAACTGAAACATTCAGCTGATAACATCTAAAGATCTGCCCCCAAAGTGACCCAATTGCTCTAAGAGAAGCCCTGAAGAAGAATTGTTCAGGATGATACCCTGATAACGAAATAGATTATGGGAAATATCCATCCACATACATGTCAACAATGAAATTATAAGGATTATATCCCTTGCAAAATAGTACTTATAATGGCTGCTAGGTGGTGTGCTCAAAGTAGCATGTAAAAGAAGGGCATGTCAAAGTCAAATTCTCTTTCACTCATAATCCTAGCAGAGACATGGAAACATGTGCCCCCAAATGACTTATGTCACATGGTACATGATGGCATGTCTTAAACATGTAAGTCTTCATTCAACACAGGCATTTTATCTGGTATGTACATAATTAAGGACTCTCAACTTATACCAAAAGACTCTTCGACAATACAGTAAGACTTCTTTAAAGTAAAAGGTTGCGTCAAAGATCTGAGCGAGAGAAATCTGAGAAGCCGTAAAGGATATGCTACGTGATTGAATGATCTAAATACCCCAGGAACTTTCCCATATTTATAGTCGAGAAGAAGGATGGAGGTCACTGGTTTTATGCGGATTTCCGTTGATTAAATGCAGTCACGAAGCTCTTGGCTGTACCGCTATCACTTATTGATGATATACGAGCCTTTCTGGGCAAAGCTACTTGCTGTTTGACCTTTGACCTTCGGTTGACCTTTGACCTTCGGTTGATCTGTTTTATCCAGGTGGCCCTGGATAAAGCAGATCAAGACAAGGCGGCTTTTGCTTGCTATTTGGGTCTATTTAAGTTTCGAGTGATGCCCTTTGGATTGTCGAATGCGCCAGGTGAGTTCACTCAACTGATGTCCATAGTTTTGTGTGGGATGGAAGGGTTTGCCATGACGTATTTGGACGATGTCCTGGTGTTTTCCGAGACACTAGAGGAGCATTCTGAGCATCTTCAGAGGGTATTTGATAGGTTGCAAGAATATGGGTTAAGATTAAAGCTACCAAAGTGTCAGTTTTTTTAGGGAAGAAACTAAGTATTTTGGGTTCGTAATTAACAAGTGAGGAATTAAACCTGACATTGATCAGGTGGAGGCCATAAGGGCCTTATTAGAGCCCACGACAGTGAGGCTTGTCAGAGGACTTATAGGTGCTATTGGATATTATAGGAGGTTCATACCTACCTTTTCGAGACTGGTGGACCCACTTATCGCTCTAACAAGAAAATATGCAAGGTTTAGATGGACAGATGATTGTCAGCAGTTATTTGACTGTCTAAAAGGTCTGTGGCACAACTGATGATTAATTATTCTATTACCTAGTTTGGTTAGGCCATGAGCTTTTCAGTTAGCTGTTAAGTTAGCTAAAATCTCTGAGCGGAAATGTAAGTAAAATTTTAAAAGTTTAAGCGAGTACATAACGTTTAACACAGGAAGGCCAAAATGTAAACAAAATGGATTCATATCTTTTCTGTGACAGGTTTGATTGGAGGAATAAAAGCAGCGAACTTTGGACACTTGAGACGCAATAATTTAGCAAGATGATATCACCCACACCAATATCCTGAATTTAAATATATAAAAATTAGCAAATTTTGAAAAAATAGTCAGTTAGTCAGTCGGTCAGTTGAAAGTTAGAAGTTTGCATTCAGAGAGTTCTGTCGGGCTGTGGGAGGGGGGCGTGTCTCTTTGTGTCTGTTCGTAGACCCTTACAGATTCTCTCTCTCTCTCTCTCTCTCTCTCTCTCTCTCTCGTGCTACTGTATGCAGTCTGGACATCGAACAATAAATGATTGTTAATTGTTGACGGAGAGTTCTTCTTGTTTTTGAGTTGCCAACACCCAGGCAACTTTGTTCCAACGGATCACCTCGACTGTCAGAAGAAGTTCCGGATGGATTGTCATTCTTTGTCCGTGGATATTTCAAACACAGCGTGAGCACAGACAGGATTGTTAAACGAACTATCCGAAAATATTATGATTTAATATCACATTTGGTGCTGTGACCAGCATAGGATCACATTTGGTACCGTGCCCAAAATAAGGGCCCAAACGGTACAAAAAGCAAAGGATCACAGATCAATTGACAGTCATACCCCGACTTGAGTGGACCGATGGTCCTGTACACGACTGCGAGTGATCTCACTCTCCTTCTGGCTCTGACCTATCTGCTCAACCCAATGGAAGTCACGGATGACCTTCCCGTCTTCCTCCCCTTTATCACTCCACACAAGATGAACCTTTAATCTATATGAATTAATCCCCTGGACATGGTCGGCTTTATCATCAACCCCCGACTCCAACTCAACTGATTCTACCTCTAAGATTTCTAAACGAATACTTAAATGAAATCCTGCTTATCTAAAATTTTATCAGTTTGCACACGATTAACCGGTTTCAATTCATCATATTTTTGGTACAATCCTGTCTCTCTCAAGAAGGACAGGACGTCAACTATTTTGATGTTTTCGAACAGATCGATTAAACTATTCAATTTGAAAAATCGCTTTCTGATGAGAGCGAAATCACTACATTCTATGAGAACGTGTTTAACGGTGCAAGGTGCCTGACTAGTCGAACACCGTGGTTGTTGTTCTTGTTTCAGTATGGAAGAATGAGTAAGCATTGTATAACCAATGCGCAATCGGGATATTATGACATGTTCTCTTCTTGATTATCTGAAAGTGGGTCTCCATTTTCCTAAAGTAGGCTGGATCAAGAAGAATTTATTGTGGATGTTATTATTCCAGTGTTGTTGCCATTTTGTGTGAAGGAATTTATTAATTGTGGGTTTCACGTCAGTATATGGAATTTTGAATTTGTCGGGGGTTAGATCTAAGGCCGATTTGGCTACCGAGTCTGCTCTTTCATTTCTTCTCACTCCAATGTGGCTTGAGATCCTATTTACCCAACCCCTCCGCTCCGGCAGGATATGACACAAGGTCAATTTTTTAAGCGGAGTTTAGCAGGTTTTAATTCAGAGTTTTCCTTCTCCTAGACTAGTTGCCTCACCAAGGCTGAAGAACCTAGTCTGCCCTGCTATTTACCCATAGCTGGAGGGAGAATAATTGGATTCATACCTTTCCCAAGGGTATTAGTGCTATGTGAAATGCAATCAGTCTTGTCCAGGAATTGAACTCGTATCAACGTGTCCATATCCTGTGATGATAACCATTACACCACGGGCACCTCCATAAACTCCATAAACATAAGCCAATGTGGCTTGAGATCCAGCATATAATTATTCCTTTACGATTGGACTTTGGAACTAGTCTACTCAATAGTTTAATAATTAGAGGATTCTCAAGTTTTTAACTACTTAATGGTAGTAAAACCGAGAGCGAGTCTGGGAATATGATAAATTTCTTATGTTTGCTCTTCGGGATAATGTCGAGAGCTAGGTCTATTGCACGGGCTTCTGCTGTGAAGATAGAGCTTATAGTTGGAAGGGCTTTCTTGATAGTTGTTTTATTTAGAACAGCTTTGTAAACCGTTTTATCATTGTCCTTGGAGCCATTTGTAAAGACATATGGATGGTGTTAGATTAGTTCTGATAAGTACTGGGATGGGTTTTGGTTTTAGGAGTTCATTCAATTCGAAGATCACTTCGATTTTTTTAACAATCCAAGGTGGTGTTTGAGGTAGGATGCTTTCATGTATATATATATATATCATTTAGAGAGATACAGGATTCTTTGAGAGTAGACTTCATCCGAATTTCAAAAGCTTTTATGGATTTTTCCTTTTTTCCGAAGTGTTGCTCGTATTTGGGGTTGAGGGTGAAGTCATAAGTTGGGTTGAATGGGCAAGATTTTTGTATAGTATTGCGGAGCAAATTTTTCACATACGAGTTGTAGGGGTGCTTCGTAGGCCTCAACGTATAGGCTGTCAACTGGAGAAGTTCTGAAAGCTCCAAAGACCTGGTGTATAGGGTCGATCTCATATTTACCCAACCCCTCCGCTCGGGAAGGATATGACACAAGGTCAATTTTTTGCAGGTTTGAATTCAGAGTTTTTCCTTCTCCTAGACTAGTTGCCTCACTGAAGAACTTAGTCTGCTCCACTATTTACCCATAGTTGGGAGAATAATTGGATTCATACCTTTCCCAAGGGTATTAGTGCTATGTGAAATGCAATCAGTCAGGATTTGAACTCGTGTCGCCGTGTCCAATTCCTGCGACGATATCCATTACACCACGGGCACCTCATGGCTGATCTGTAGATAAAAATAGCATTATCTAGTTTTAAGCAGATCAGGGATATGTGTAGTTTAAAGAGCGTTTGTTGGTCATTTCCTCACTCGCTGAAGTTGTTTGGCTTGGGTGGATTTGTTTTTTGAATATTCTATGCGAGAGATGAATGTTAATTTCCTGTCGAATATAACCCCAAGGAATTTATATTCGTCAACGACAGAAATTTCTGTATCGTCAAGTTTGATGAGAGGGTCATTATGTATTTTTCTCAGTTGACAGAAATGTACGCATCGTGTTTTGCTTTTAGAGATTCTGAAACCGTTTGTGTCTGTCAATGAGTAATTTTTGGATGCATTGTTGCAGTTTGTAGCACTATGTAGGTGGTCCGCCAAGCAGACGATCCCTTTGTCTGTTTTGGTGCGAAACCAAACAAAGGCCTGAGCCCGCGATCTCAACACGACCGGAAGTGGGAAAAGAACGCCAGTCGGGAGTTGGACAAAGGAACTCACAGAAGAGTTGGCGAAGGGTGACGCGAGTGGCCAGTCGACACCGGACAGCAGAGACACCAGTCGGATGAGATAGGGTTCAGCCACAGTGAGGGAAGACCAGTCAAGATGAGTCAGCACTCCTCGTGGGTTCTAGAATTTTCGCTAGAAATCCACGCTAGCGTTAGTCTACATATGCACATAGGGAATGCAATGTTACATAACTCCTCTTCTTGTACTTTCAGTTAACCCAAGCTCATATTGTTCGTTTGTTCTTTCCTCCCACTCCCTTGATTGTATTTCTTGTAGCCATGAAGAAATGTGCGATGCCCCTATCGGAACCACTAGTTGATCACCGGCCAAGAAGTGAAATGGTTCGAAGAAGTTGATGTGTCGGGGTGCCGAGGGGGTATTGTCACAGTTTGCAAATATTTTGATCTGGAAGTAATGCAGAAGTCGTCAACATAGAGGTAATCCTCAATTCCAGGAGTGAGACACTTTGTGATGCTGTTTATTTTTTATATTGATAAGTGTCACGGAAAAAATACTCCCTTGGGGGACTTCCTGCTTGTAGACATTAGAAAAGGTTGATCCGATTCGAATTTGAAATTTCCTGTCCGAGAAAACTCTTTTTGAAGTTAGGCCATCTGCATCGCAGCCCCATGCTATGCAATCATTCCGAAACTACAAGGTAGTGTCGTAAGCCTTCTCCATATCAAAGAAGACTGCTATAAAGTGTTGTTTTTGGACGTTGGCTTCTCTTATGGAGGTTTCCAATTTGATCACATGATCAATTGTCGATCTCCACATTAGAAATTGATAATAGGTTTGTTGGACTCGAGAAACCTGGCCAATCTTTTGTTGGCCATACGCTCCAGCTAGTTAGTGATATTGGGCGGTAGTTTGCTGGATTTGAGTTATCTCTCCCTGGCTTAGGTATAGGGATGATTGTTGCGATTTTCCATGATTCTGGGAATTTACTGTTTATCCAGATATGATTAGATATTGACATAAGGCAGTCAAGTGAATTTTATGGTAGATGTTTTAGAAATCCATCAAGGATTTCATCTGGGCCAATTGCAGTGTTAAGTGATGCTTCGATAGTTTCTTGTAGTTCTGCTGGTGTAAAGGGTGGATTGTATTTTTCAGAATTATTGGATTTGAAGTTGAGTTTTTGTTTGTTTGCGTTGTTTTTGAAAGTAAGGAAATGTGGATTGGAGTTGTTGATGGAAAAATTTACTGAAAATGTCTCAGCTAATGTATCTGCTACGTCTTTCTTGGTAGTTGTTTCCGTTTTGTTTTTCCTGGGGTGTTTGAGTGCAGTTGGTTGGCTTTTGCCGGATATTTTCCTTATCATCATCCAAATAGTGTTTGTTCTAGTGGAAGAATCAAGTCGGTTGACATAGTTTTGCCAAATTTTCTTCTTGGATTCCTTTATGATTTTTCTTGTTTTTGCCCTGGGAAGTTGGAAAGCGTTGAGGTTAATTGCTGTTAGTTCTTTATTAAATTTTCGTAAGGCAGCCATACTTAGATGGATCGCTATACTGCAGTCATCGTTAAACCAAGAAGTGCTGAGTTTGTTTGAGGTTGAGGTTTTTACTATTGCTTCGTTTACTATTGAGATGAGGTTTTCGGTGAAGTGTTTTGTTTGGTCTATGATATTAGGGTCTTTTAACAGTTTCTGTTTACACATGGTTTCAAAAACTTGCCAGTTTGCTTTGTTTATTTTTTAGTGAGGGAGTCTATCTTCATTGAGAGTTTGTAAACTTTCGAGTATTATTGGAAAATGATCACTAGCGCAGAGATCGTTGTGGACTCTCACCTATAGCTTGCAGGATTGCAAAAGCTTATATCAATGGTTGAGTAGGAACCTGTGAATGGGCTGAGGTAAGTATTGGGTTTGTTATTTAGATTGCAGAGGTTACTAAAATTGATGACTTTCTCAAGATCTTTGCCTTTTGTTGGTTTTCTCACACCCCTACATAGTATTGTGGCTGTTTAGGTCACCCAGCAATAAGTGAGTTTTTTTAAATTTTTTTAAATTTATTTATTTTGGTGTCACTGATGGGGTCGTGTGGTGGGATGTAGATATTGTAGACGTTTATTGGCTTATGTAGGGTTGCCTTGACAGCAATTACTTGACGTTCGGTGTCTATGTGGATTTGGTGTTGAGGTATGTCATTTATAACTAGGATCGAGACACTTCCAAAAGTTCTGATTCCGTCTTACTTAAAATGATTGTACAGAGTGTTGTTCTTGAATTTAATTGTATTCGATTCTTTCAGGAATGTTTCTTGGAAGCAAACTATTTTGGATTTGTAACTGGTTAAAATGTGTTGGGGGTTCTTCGTAGTTGACCTGGATTCCTCTGCAGTTCCACTAGATGAGAGTTGGGTTACATGTTTTGTTTGAGTTGTTGTTGGAAGAATTTGCTGAAGATATCATGATGGATTGGGGTAATTTTTCTTTTTGTTTCTGGTATAATTTGTTTCTTCTGTTTCCATTCTTTCTACAAGGTTAAATCTGTTTTTAGTCTATGCGGTTTGATTTGAGAGGATCGACTCTTTTAGGTGTTCCTGTCCAGTTGATGATGGATTGTGGGGAGCGTTCATGTTTGGATTGTGGGGAGCGTTCATGTTTGTCACAATTCAGCTCGAGGTTTGGGTTATCTAACTTAGATGAAGGTGGTCAGATAGGCGATCTGTGAGAGTTAAGTTTTGCAGGTGATTTTATTTGAGTGGGGGGAGTAGTTTATGTTTGAGCAGTAGCGTTGGTTGGTTGGTTATTTTATTTGGTTTGTTTCCCTAACTTTTTCTTTATTTGCATTGACTGGTTTGGTTGGGTTTGAAGTTCAGTCGAGTGCAGGTTCTTCGGTTGTTCCTGGAATTTTGGCCAGTCTCTCGGTTCCAGTTGGATCAATTTCTCCTCGAGAGCTCTATATTTGTTATCTTGATTGATTGTATCCGGCCTTCGTGCAACAGAGGCGTAGCTATTTTCGCCCATGTAGGTACCGACTATTTTCCTTGCACCCAGGAAAGCTGTTTTCGCCCATGTAGGTACCTACTATTTTTCTTGCATCCAGGAAAGGGACATTGCTTTTGTGTTTTACCTCAAGTATTTCTTTTTTCATTTTTGTAGTCTTGGCAAGATCTTGCGTAAGCCGGGTGATTTTGTCGGCAGTTTGCACATATGGTTCCTTCAAGCTATCTTCCTCCATATGGTCCGGGTTTTTTTTTTTCGCCATATTTGGCGAATGTGTGTCGTCCTCTACGGGCTGTGGTGTCCATATTTTGGAATTTAAAGCACCTCAAGGGAACCGGAACGTACTGTTCGACCCTCTCTACACAATAGCCTATCTTCACCTCCTTGGGGATGTGGGGTTGGCTGAATGTCAGTATTTAAATGTTGGTTTCGATTTTTTCTTCATCTTTTGTAATTATTATTCTTTTTATGTTTGTGTCCCCCTATTTTCCCAGGGCAACCAACATCTCTTCTGTTGCCAAAGCTAACTCCCTACTCCTGATAACTCCCTTGAAAGTGTTGAGTTTTTCATGCGGATAGACCCTGCACTTTGTTGTATGAAAGATTTGCATTTTTAATATACATTCTGCCTGTTTCCGACTCTCCACATCGACTTGCGAGTTTCCATTTTGGATTTTCTTTTCGTTTTTCGGTGTAGCCCTTGTTGATAATATTTTTCTATAAGAAAAAGCGAGAATTTGGCAAGGCTGACCTCTTCCAAAGATTCAATAACAATGAATCTGGGGTAGTCTACTACCACACCCTCCGAATCTGATTCTGACAGGTTTCATTTAGTTTTGGTGGTGCATATTTTTTGCTGGCCCTGTGCTTCACTACCCACTATGGAGTTCAATTTGTTTTGAGAATGAAACAAGAGGGAAACCTAGTCGTCTTGGTTGAGACGGGAATACACGACTAGTATACTGAGTTGAGAATAGGCTTCCGAGTTAATTTCAGGTTCTCAGCACTGGCCAAATTCTTATCTTTTCAACGCAATTGACCCTCAGCCATCGCCTTCTATCACCTAAAAGATAAGGGTTGGGAGCTTGCTGCGTGTGCAGATTTAAAAGTACGGTCGGGATAAAATATGTAGGTGCTTGGGCTTGACATGACCAACCGATTGATCGGATCGGGCCAATTCAACCGTCCGTTAGACTAAGTAAGGGCCAAAGTGGTGTGTTGCAAGTAATTGTTGCCGGATCAATGACTGCTCAACTACCAGGATCCCGTCCAAGCGCCTTGCTAAGGCAATAAAATATATTGTTGTTAAATCATTGTAAATTACCCATTGCATTGTTCTTCAGGAGGAAATATTAAAACCATAATCTTCGGCGCTACAAGTGTCTGAATTGTTTTTCTCTCAAACTCAATGTTAGCAGTGAGTATGGTACTTAGATGCAACGAGCCTACAAAGACAACCGACGTGTTTAATACCATAGCCCCCAACTACAACCTATCTCAAATCATCTCAATATCAACACTTGAAATTCATTGCACATATCATAAGTCTCCCTAATTCAGCGTTGCAGAAATCGGTTCTTTTATTGATTAAGAAACTATATATCTGAGATCATGGTAATCTTTATAACTACGCCGATGACATAGCCGAAACCCTGCTACATAGTCTGGAACGAGCAGCTGCAGGCATAGTCCTCCATGTCAATGCTCACAAGTCGGAATATATGTGCTTTAATCAAACAGGCGACATCTCCACACTAAACGGTAGCTCTCTGAAACTAGTAGACAAGTTCACCTACCTAGGGAGCAGTATCTCATCAACACGCGACTAGCAAAGGCATTGACAGCTATCGATAGGCTATCGGTCATACAGAAGTCAGACCTGACCGATAAAATGAAACGCAGTTTCTCCCAAGCAGCGATCGTGTCGATATTGCTGTATGGATACACTACATGGATGCTAAACATATGGAGAAAAAGCTTGACGGCAACTACACAAGAATGCTGCGAGCAATATTGAACAAGTCCTGGAGGCAGCACCCCACAAAGCAGCTGCTGTAGGGCCACTTATCACCCATCACGAAAACTATACAAGTTAGACGAACCAGACATACGGGATACTACTGGAGAAGTAGGGACAAACTCATAAGTGACGTACTCCTGTGGACCCCTTCACATGGACGAGCAAAGGTAGGACGACCAGCTCGAACCTACATACAGCAGCTGTATGGTAGTCCATTAAACAAATAAACCAAAGTAAAGCAAAGTAAACTGAAAACAAACCCCTAAAATACAATAAAAAATACAAAGAAATTAGGAAGAAAAAAGCCAAAAACAAAACAGAAAATCATCAAAATGACAACAAAACAATATACTCCAGTAAGTGGTACTGTTGCTGAATTAGAGCCCCAGCACTTAAAATCAGCCTCAGTATTAAACTTCATGAGAGAGAACATGTAACAAATTCAAACTACAGAACTGTTTGTATAAGATGCATCTACAAAACATTTCACTGACAAGATTTTTTATTTGAACATTATACTTAAAATTCTCCAACTTCAGAAAATAACGCAAATACCAGTTTAATTTATTACTAAAATCCGAATTCTTTACATAACAGAGTCAACTATGAATCTTTCATTCTTTCCTAAATAAAAGCATCGGTATCATCATGGGCCACCATTATAACAGGAATCCGACGAATTCTAAAGTCAGCAATTTTCTGATGATTTCTCATAAGCTGATCAATTTGTCAACTTCAGTCAAGTTTTATTGAATACAAATGTAGATATATCTATACCGGGGTATATAGCCCAGAATCAACTTCAGTTACGTTGATCAGAAAGCTCAACTGAAAAAGCGAATATGAAAGTTGCCAAGGGAAGTAACTTGAAGTTTTATAGTTACCTCCCTTAGAAAACAAATAATCTCGGTGTCTGAAATAACATCTGTGTATCGAAAGGGTTCAAGTTACATCTCTGTTGGTTGAATTAAGTTGGCTTTTGCAAGCTTTCCAAACTTAAGGCAACTCTTGTGGGGATTTAGATAAGTATCATTCTTAAAATGACTCATTTTTATCGTTGGGATGTGACACAAAGTTTGTATAAAGTGAGGACTTTTTAAGAAGCAAGCCTCCCGACGGTGGTGGTGGCGGTTCTAAAAATAGCTCTTTCGTTAACATTTCCATTTAGGGTTGACCTCAGGCTCGGCGCAATAAACTCAGTCCTTACTCCTTTAAATTACTAAGTGCTGCTTTGGAGGAAGGCTGCCTGAAACAGAGCTAATATATTCTTTAAACCAATCAACATGAATGAATATAAATGATGATCAAGTGGGAACCAGATCGTTTAGAGTGACATTATTTTGTTATTTATGTGTAGCTTTATTGTGTTATTTACTAAGCACATGGATGCTTAACCAAATTGTTAAGTGTGACTTTATTTTATTACTTACTGATCTTTGCTTCATCTGGTTTGCAGTACCTGATGTTCCACAGTGGTCACCCATTTTTGAGCTGAGCAAGTGTAGTGGAAGGGAAAATTCGCATTTTGGTTTGGCGCGCAATTTAATTTGACACTTAATTTCACCCAATCAGGATGACCTATCCTATTCATCCCGGACCTTCATTTCCGGTCAGCAAATTGGGTAAGCTGCCAAACCCACTCTCTTTGGCTGGAGAACGCCGTCCAGTGCAGACGTCACACTGGCCGTTCTTCAATAGCAATAGCAACACTCTTTGGCTGGAGAACGCTGCCCAGTGCAGACGTCTCACTGGGGGCTCTTCTAGCAGCAGCATGGACACATGAGGGAACCTATCTAATTTATGGATTCCTTGCAAGGAATCCCAGTTGAATATAAATTAGATACATTCAACATGCCTTGCACAGGAACAACTTTATGTCACCCCAAAATTGGCTATGTCAACGCGATGCTTTTATTCCGCAAACGACACCTAGCTCTCAATTCACCTCTGGGCCACCTTAACGCAAACTCTCCACCAGACGCACAAAATTCACGGTGACTCTAAAGTTCAATTCCCCCAACTGCAACATGGCTTTCGTTAAACTACAACGAACACAATCCCGCACACGTCCGACGACACACGCTGCCATCTCAACCTTCTCAAGTTCTCATAACTCAATTTCGTCTCAATACTCACAACCTTACTCACCACGAGTCTTGCAGCACCAAAAGCAAACCCAATATTCCATGCTGCAAAATAAAACCTATTCCTAAAAACATTTCGACCTTCGGCATCTTATCTTCATCATCCTCCTTTTATTTCTTACAACCTAGCGAGGGAATAACAACACTTAGCGAGGAAACAACTCAACGTAAACACGCACACACGTTACAACCATTCTTCGCTAACAACAACAAAAACTCCGGCTAAAATATTCTCGCTAAACAAGCTTATTGATACTTAACTTCAGTGAGTTAGTGGGAACCAGATTGTTTAGTGTAGCTTTATATTGTTATTTAAGTGATTTTATTTTGTTATTTACTGAGCCCATTGATGTTTAACTTCAGTGAGTTAGTGGGAACCAAATTACTAAGTGTGACTTTATTTTACTAAGATTTGCTCAGTCTGGCTGGCAGTATATAATGTTCATAAGTGATCATCCCTCTTAATCCTGAGCAAGCTCATTGATCCTTAACTTCAGTGAGATAGCAGGAACCAGATCATAAGGTGTGGCTTTTTTTGTTATCAAAGTGTGACTTTATTTTTATTTGGGGGGGGGTGTATTGTACGTTTTCTATGTGTTGCCTTATCTTTGATTGATACTTAACTTCTGTGATCTAGCAGGGATCAGTGTTTTAAAAATAACTTGACCAGTACTGTAAATTGTTACTTTTTAGTTTTCTACTGCTCTGCTCACAGGTATTTGAGCACTCCGATTTTATTTCTATGGTATATAGAAAATTACAAAAAATAATAATAATAATATATATATATGTGTGTGTGTGTGTGTGTGTGTGTGTGTGTGTGTGTGTGTGTGTGTGTGTGATTATTGTAAAAGTTTTTAAAATAAATAAAATAAAAGATATCTATAAAGTGCAAGTAAATTGAAAATCAGTCTTTTTATTTATCTATCTCTGTTCATTGTGTATTGGTTATCATCATAGGATGTGGATATGGTGACCCAGGTTCAAATCCAGAATGAATCTCTAAGCATTTCACACAGCACTAATATACTTGGGAACGGTATAAATCCAACTATTCTCCCTCCAGCTATGGACAGACTGAGCTCTTTAACATTGGTACAGTAATTGTATTTGAATTCAGAGTTTTTCTTCTCGGTCTAGAAGGAAAACTCTGAATTCAAACCTGTCAAGCTCTGGTTGAAAATTGACTTTATTTCACATCCTGCTGTATAGGAATTGGGTCAATATATATATATATATATTGTCTCTTTCTTTCTCTGACCAATGATGAATTTAAAATAAACAAATCCTTACACCCACCATTAGCATGACAAACCTTTGATATTTGCAGTTGGTGATTGAGGGGCTATATAATGAACAGGAAGGTTCAAAGACACTGCTCTCTCACCCTCATACATCTTTATGCAGGATCACTCAGCCATTTTATATAATTTCCTTTAGGATCTTTTGCTGAGTTACTTGCTGAAAAGTTTGTATATGCCACATATTTGACATTTCCTCCATAATCCTGGTGAAAAGAGAATCAGAACCAGATGTAGAACTGCTGGACAGAATAACATCATCAGCAAGCAGCCAAGGAAATGGGAATTTCTAGTATTCTCCCCTCTAGAGAAGATACTTTTCATTATTCATTTGAATGGTTAATTGCTGCTTTTGTGATGTCTGATATGTCCCAATATATATATATATATATATATATATATATATATATATATATATATATATATATATATATATATATATATATATATATATATATATATATATATATGTGTGTGTGTGTGAAGAGTTGTAGTGGCTTTAAGGTCAAGTTTAAAATGATGAAAGTAAATTGCAAGAATTTCATTTACAATGTGTTGTCAATAGCTATCCCTATATCCATTGGGATAGCAACTTAGACTTACTCTCGTAAAACTGATTTATATATTCCATCACACTTTGCAATAAAGATGATTTTATTATATAAAAGAATTTTTAGTGGGGAATCACCGAAACATTGAAAAAAGAGAAAAAAAGAAGAAAGAGAAAAAATTCTATTCTGTTGAGACTTACATAATTTTCTTGATCGGACATCGTTGCTCTTTTTGGAAGTTTTGATTCCCGCAAATAATTCTGAAAAAGTAAAACAAAATATGAGTCATTCAATAAATAAAGGATAGTTTTTAAAAAAAACGCTGAATAAATTTGGGAGGAAGTCACGTGGTTTAATGGCTGTAGTGCTAGACTGCGATTTTGAGATATCCGAGTTCGAACTCCATTAGCGCTATTACATTCACTTTTGGACAAATACTTTCGGAAAAAGTATGGACTCACCAGTTATGGGTTAAATAATATCACTGCTGTTCTTCTACAAGGATGGATTTGATTGTAAACTACATAGATTGCATCTCTGCAGAGGGGTAAGACCACTTTCCAACGAGTCTTAGATATGAGACTAAACCATCTGATGGTGAGGCTCCTGTCCAGGAGCTTTGGGGAGGTGGAGTACCTCTTCATTTCCATTACTCCCAGGTCTACTCTGACCCGGACACATAGTCCTTTTAGTGTTCCATTTATGGGTCAAATAGAATTATTTATTAATAATGAATTATCAGTAATAGATAGCAATACTTAAAACCATTTAACTGTGTGTAAATAAAACTATGATCATAGTCTTTAGTTAGTAACTGTTTTAATTCCAAGGTTAACAAATCTATGAACATAAAAGGGATTTGAAATAAGGGAATGCAAATAATAGTTTGGTCAGACAGGATTTAGAAACCAATCATAACTTTTATTTTAAAGATTCAAAAATGTTAGTTTATATACGTAATAAAAAACACCAGAAAATTGTTGAATCATTTCAAATCACAATACTATCACACATTTTCATGTAATATTTGAAATCATTTAATTATGTACAAACAAATTAGCTTTTACTTGTTTAAAGAAATGTTAGCTACAAACTATTCACTTAAAACTCATACATGTAAACAGGATTTGGCATTAAATAACCATCAAAGGTTGATATGCCATTAAAACATACATACATACATACATACATACATACATACATAGTGACGGCCAATTCTTTGGATAAGAAAGCCATCTCCTGAATTCCCTAAGATTATTTGTGGGAGCACGAGACTCTTCAAACAATATAACCGTGCGAATCTTATTGCATTCACGACAAATGAATTAGCGGTCTTTTCCATTGACACTGCCATTGTGCACTCTCAAACCTGTTGTAGACCCATATACTTTTTCACAGAATTGATACAAGTTACATGAAGGACTTTTTGTAAAACATGTCCACTACATTTTATAACAAACACATTCAGGCTGTACAGTGTCAGGGACCGAGATCAAGTTCTGCTTCCGAAGTCCATTTCAGACTGAAGTGTTCGATACTCCGTGCTCCAAATGCTTTACAGCCTCCAAAGTCTCTACAGAGTACCCCCGCCCATATATATATATATATATATATACAAAGATTGCGATGGGTGTATTATCGCTATTTTGAATTATTAATTTCATGTATGCACTTTATTTGTTTAAGGTTTTGTCTACTGTACAGCAAACTAGCGTCAGTTGGGAAATATCCGTGAGAAAAGCAGCACTATGACGCAACTCATTTCTTCAGAAATCTAGAAACAGAATGCTATACTGTTTGGCATTCACAAGGAAGCTCCATAATGAAGTTTCAGAGTGTTTGGATGTTAATCTGAGGACAGTGTAAAAGATTTGAAAAGGGTTGGATGAGTTCAATACAGATTACAAATGTAAAGCAGCTCGGAAGCCTCACTCTGATGTTTCTGATGAGAAAAGAACTCCTAAATAAGTTGCTGAGATCCAGGCCAGAGTTAACAACAATCTTAAGTAGTCAATCAGGTCCTGAGAGTGTCAAATATTTCTTATCAGGCAATTAATCCATGAAGACATTCGGTATTTATCATACAAGATGAAAAAGAGACAATTATTATTATTTATCAGTTGAGAAAAATTCTGCCCAGATCAGATAGTGAACTCACGTAATAGCCATTGACTTCTTATGTCCCTACAATGTGTCACTTAAATTCTATCCATCCTATTTCAAAGCAGATCCTTGATGTATATATATTGGACCATCATCTCACCTTTCCAGCTGGGATAAACGGAAATCTAGCTCCTGAATCTTGTGATCTGATCATTTGATAAAAAAAGAGTTTATATATTAACTTAATGTTTCCTTTTTGAGGAAATATATATATATATATATATATATACACATATATATACATATATATATATACATATATATATATATATATACATATATATATATATACATATATATATATATATATAGACATATATATATACATACATACATATATATATATATTATACCGGTGTATGGTTGTCACTATCTCACTTGGTAGGTTTGTGGCAGACCAAATGCGGTATAGTCAGGAGAATGCTCAATATATGAGTTATTATATAATAATAATGGTGACCTAGTCGACGGTGACCCGAAGGCCCCCTTTTCAATAGCTTCTACACCGAGGTGTAGGGGAGGAAGCTACTCCGTTTCCTGGATTACTCCACTTTACCCTTGATCCTTACCTTATAAAGCAGAGTGCTAAGCAAGGTGGAATCAAGTATTATTTTTGAATCTTTGGTATGACTCGATTTACTCATTAGGCTAATGGCCCGGTTATAATAATAATGATAAATATATATTGAGCAATCTGGCGAAAGAGATAACAACTACCACCCGTGTAATGCAAGGCTCTTCTAAAGAACTGAGCACTCTGGTATCCGATATAGCAAAATGTAAACAAACGAAAGCTAATACATATGCGTTATAATTCCTGAGCTGACGTATGTAACCGAAATGTTTAAGCGGTTAGAGATCATGTCTAGTGTAAAGTTAGGCGGGTTTCGATCCTAGCTTGAAGCGTCCTGCGTATCTAACCACACTGAGGAGTTGTGATACAATGAAACAGTTTGTCTGTGGATGACAATATTTAATAGCATGGATGCTTATCTACGACCACTGGTTTCATGCTGTCTTATTACGACAATCATCCGGCAGAGAAAGAAAGACATTGGAGAAATCGAAAAAATCGAAAAATACAGTCAAAAGAATGTTAGGGTTGTGTACAACTCTTTGTGTGCATGTATGTACATGTGTAGATGATATGTGCATATTATTGTGTGTGTAAGCATGCGTGTGCATGAGGATACCTGCGCCGCGCGGCAAACCTGGGGTTGTCTCCTGGATATATTAGTCGCAATGTGTAGCGAAAGTCGCGACAGACAAGGGTTTGACCGAAAAAGATTTTTTGTGTATTCGTGTATCCCTTACACATCCATGCTATTAGATATATATAAAAACTAATATAACTATAATAAATAAATATATTATATATATATATATAATTCATGGAATATAGACTGCGACCCAGGGTTTCATGGAGTTTTTTGCAAAACAACAATCATCAGCAGTTAAGAAGATGGAATGAATTGAAAATCGAAAAATACGAAAAAATACAGACAAAAAATCGTTAGGATTTCGTTGATTTGTGGGTGTAACCCCCACACATGGCCGTGCAAAAGCAGGACGACCAGCACGAACATACATTCAGCAGCTATGTGAGGATACAGGATGTTGTCCTGAAGACCTACCTAGGGCGATGAACGATAGGGAGGAGTGGCGAGAGAGGATCAGGGATATCCGTGCTACCAGCGCGACATGATGATGATGAAGTGTGTGAGTGTATGTGGGTGTGTGCGTATGCGTGTATGTGTCATAGTTACGTATTTTATGAGGTTAAGCCAGGCTACGAAAGCAGCGCGTTAAGCGGAAATGAATTGAAGTATATATTAATATTTCGTTACATCATTTTATTTCTGTGTGTGTAGGTGACTATAGCTATGGAACAAAACATTATCACGGCATGTCGAGGAGAATGAATAAAGATTTGTTTTGTAAGCGTAATTTGTAATTATTTATGTACACTTGAATTCATTTCGGCTTAACGCGCTACGTTCGTAGCCTGGCTTAACCTCATAAAAAAAACGCATCCATACGTAGCTATAACACATACACGCATACGCACACACCCACATACACTCACACACTTGCAACCACACATAAACGAAATCCCAACAGTTTTTGTCTGTATTTTTTCATATTTTTCGATTTTCAATTCATTCCATCTTTTAACTGCCTGATGATTGTTGTTTTGCAAAAAACTCCATGAAACTCAGGGTCGCAGTCTATATTCCATGAATTATATATATATATATATATATATGTATATTCATTTATAATTATTATCATTATTATGATAGCTCTATCCTAGATATTGAGCACTCTCCATATCATATTATATATATATATATTCTTGCACATGAAACCAACCTTTCTGCTACTTTAAGTAATTACTGGGATACTCTGAGATAGTGGTGGAAAATAATTAGGGATTCCTGTTAATTGTGAGCTGTTTCTTGGCAAGATTTACTGGTCAACCACGACCCGGTGGAAAAGAGAGGAACATATATGAAAAGGGAAAAATGAATGGGAAAGTCTACACTGAGCAGCGGACGCCCGGGTTAAAAATAGAAACATATCAGCAGCGAATCGGCGACGGTTTCTGATTGGTTGGAAAAAAACCCGGAAAAGCTGTTAGAGGGAGTAGGCACAGGATGAAAAATAGAAAAGGTGTTTGTTGGCAGATGAACACAACAATGTAAAGAGAGTAGCTGGACACGATTATGTAAAGACAGCCAAAAGTTGCGGCCCCATTTTGGGTTGAGCTCTGCGAAAGAAGTCTCACCCCAGACGCGAAGCTATAAAGATGAAATTAGCAAACAAGCACATATTAGAACTGCTACAGAAAACAAGAAAGGGAATTCAAAGTCAGTGTCTGCTCCCTCTCTCCCCACAACATTTTGTTTCTCTTTGTCTAGCTAACGCGGTTGACTCATTTTTCATAGACAGTTTCTCTCTTCTCGACGACTACTTATAGGTGTAGTAGCGAATAAAGTTTTGCATTAGCGAACCTAGAGGTTTTTTTCTTTTTGTGTTGATCACTTTTTCTCACGGAGAACTTATAACAGGGTCCGACTGATACTTAAGACAGCACTACGCGCAAAAACTTGTTCGACATGTGGGGGTGCAAATGTCTATGTGTAGTAGTTGTACAGATGTCTGTTATGACCGTACCAGCACAAACTTCCATTTGAACACCGTAGTGTTACAGCCGTCTCTTTGATGTAACGGTACAGTGGTAACGAGGCTTCACACCCAAAACCATACTTGACCTTAGATTCATCATTTGATGAAATATTTTGTGTGTGTTAGTGCAACTGTCTTTACAGTCGAAGTTATTACCATCTGTCTATCATATAGTAGTTAGATTGGATAGATTTATTGAAATCATAAGTATTAAATTGGAACATTTTTAATGAGGTTTGGCTTCTTTGTTTAATGTTATATCTGCCTTCGTGGATCATTTAATGCCAAAGCCGTCCCTGTAGAAAGACAGTAATAGCACTATTTAATCCATTACTGAGGAATAAAGAGGTTCAACCCTTTCCCAATAGTATTAAGTTTGGGTTTCTTTGTTTAATGACATATCAACCTTCGTGGATCATTTAATGCCAAAAACATCATTGTAGAAGGCAGGAATAGCACTATTTAATCCATTGCTGGGAGAGAAAGTAGTTCAACCCTTTCCCAATAGTATTAAGGTTGGGTTTCTTTGTTTAATATCATATCAACCTTCGTGGATCATTTAATGCCAAAAACATCATTGTAGAAGGCAGGAATAGCACTATTTAATCTATTGCTGGGAGAGAAAGTAGTTCAACCCTTTCCCAATAGTATTAAGGTTGGGTTTCTTTGTTTAATGTCATATCAACCTTCGTGGATCATTTAATGCCAAAGCCGTCCCTGTAGAAAGATAGTAATAGCACAATTCAATCCATTACTGGGGAATAAAGAGGTTCAACCCTTTATCAATAGTATTAAGGTTGTATTTCTTTGTTTAATGTCATATCAACCTTCGTGGTTTATTTAATTCCCAAACCATCATTGTAGAAGAACAACAGTGATACTATTTAACCAATAACTGGGGGGGTAAGAGGGTTTAACCCTTTCCCAAGGGTATTAGTCTGAAAGTGAACGTAATAGAGCAACTGAAGTTCGAACTCGCTTAATTCAAGGCCGCAGCCAAACACTTTACCCATTATACCACGAGGAGTCCCCACGGTCATTTCTATAAGAGAGAGAGAGAGAGAGAGAGAGAGAGAGAGAGAGAGAGAGAGAGAGAGAGAAGTATTTGCTTACTTGAATTAAACTTTTCTGATTTATCCGATTTTTGCAAGCACTGGAACAATTGTAATAAATTTTCTCTGGATTCCTTTTTATATATGCAGTAAAAGACAAATATGAAAAGTCCTTGAAAGGAATTGAAAATGGTAAAGAGATAATCAAATATAAGTCCCGCTTCACCTACTGCCAGGAAAGCCATTGTCCAAGTCAAACCCAATAAGAAGAAAACTCCCACAATTCCAAAAAGGCGAATTTTCTTCCTGTTATGCTCATTTTTTTTTATCTTTTGCATGGCCAGAAGACGCCAGACGATGATGCAAAATATGGAGACATTGAAGAGGAGCACCACAGATACAGGAAATAAAAAGGACGCATAGAAAGCAGACTGTGACAACCAACAGCTGAAAAAGAAAATTATAAAATTAAGAAGGATATATAAAAAGTATACCAACAACTGAAAATAAAAGATTAAAAAAAAGAAAGATGAAAAGAAAAATATAATTGGAATGCTTGATGCTAAGGAACTTATTTAGTTAAGTTCCCATTCAACAGGGACCAATATTACCATTAGCATATCCGTGATATACTAACACTGAACATAACGAAAGGAAAGACAAAATAAATGCATTTGTACATAATATTGTAAGTACAAATGCATGTATTTTTTCTCTATATATATACTTTATATATATATATATATATATATATATATATATATATATACAAAATAATGGTATTAAAAAAAGAATGCTCAAATGTGTCTCAACAGTTAGAAATATACACATATTTTTCCATGAACAAGCAGTTAGTGGAAGGGGTACAAAATAGAAAAAGGTTGACTTTATCGGGGAAAGTAAAGTAGCTATGGGGCTTTAACATAATCTTCCGAGACAACGTACTTCGAGCGTCGATAGATCTAATGAAAGAAAATGTCCTTACATTAAGAAAGGCAAGAAGCAGGCGATATCCTGCAAAAACTATTAAAGACGTGGACTACGCAGATGACATAGCGCTTCCGGCAAATACACCTACCCAAGCCGATTACCTGCGGCACACTCTGGAGCAGGCAGCAGGTGGCACTGGCTTCTATGTGAATACAAACAATGTACATGCGTTTTAATAAAAAAGGAAACATCTCCACTCTAAATGGTGGTTCTCTGAAATTAGTGGACAATTTCACGTAACTCAGAAGCAGCTTCTCATCTACAGAGAATGACGTCAATATACGACTAGCGAAGGCATGGACTGCTATCGATTGGTTATCAATCATATAGAAGTCAGACCTATATGAAAAACTGAAGCGCAATTTCTTCCAAGTAGCGATTGTGTCAATTCTACTATCTGGACACTGACTAAGCGTATAGAGAAAAAACTAGACAGGAATTGCACAAGAATGCTACGAGGCATATTAAAAAAATCCTAGAAGCAACATCCCACAAAACAGCAGCTATTCGGTCATCAACCTTCTATCTCTAGTGGATGTGCCCGCGGTGTAATGGTTATCGTCGTAGGAAATGGACACGGCGACACGAGTTCAAATCTTGGACGAGGCTGATTAGATTTCACATAGCACTAATGCCCTTGGGAAAGGTATGAATCCAATTATTCACCCTCCAGCTATGGGTAAATAGTAGGACAGACTGGGTTCTTCAGCCTTGGTTAGGCAACTAGTCTAAGAGAAGGAAAACTCTGAATTCAAACCTTTTAAACTCCGCTTAAAAATTTGACCTTGTGTCATATCCTGCCTGAGCGGAGGGGTTGGTAAATAGGATCAACCTTCCATCTCTAAAACCATTTAAATCAGATGAACAAGACAAGGGCAAGCTCATAAGTGACCTTCTCATAATGACCCCTTCCCACAGACGTGCAAGTGTTGGAGAACCAACAAGAACTTATCTACAACTCAATACGGACACAGGATGTTGTCTTGAAAACCTGTCGGAAGCGATTAATGACAGAGATGAATGGCGAGAGAGAGAGAGAGAGAGAGAGAGAGAGAGAGAGAGAGAGTCAGGGGAATCCGTGCTAGCAGTGCGATATAATGATGGCAAAATGAAGACAATCTGAGGGCCAATTTGGGATTGTTTGTTTCTTTGATGTTTCTTTCTAACACGAAGAAGAAGAAGAAGAAGAAGAAGAAGAAGAAGAAGAAGAAGAAGAAGAAGAAGAAGAAGAAGATCCATTCTCACATTTTTCCTTTGTGGGCGTAGTTTTCCGTCTTGTTAATTCCAACAGTCAAAGCAACAATAACAAGTGGAAGACCTTAAACATAAAGTAAAAAGTATTATTTTGGTAGTGATAGATACAATGTTGTTTTTTGAGATCTGTAACTTGAAACTATAATTTGCAAACATTTTATTTTTTAAAAATTGCAATATGAATAAAGGTAAAAATTGTGTATAATAATAATAAATAAATCGTATCTCAGTTTGATGAAGACATTTGGTTTATAAGTCCCAAAAATTCACTCCGAATTATCGAGCAGGGCAACGGCATAATGGATATTGGCTTCTAATTAAAGAATATCTAAGTGAAATCATCTAGAGATTGCAGGTTCAATCCTTACTTAAATACTTACAATAGCAAACACTTATACCCGATTATGGTTAACAGATTGAGAACAATCAACCCCTTTCGTTGGTTAAATAAAGGGCTCTCTTCAAATTTTAGTGTAGGCTCCCGACTTCGGCGTGAAACATCAGGAGGACGCATCAGCCGAAACATTGAGGCACTAGTCCGACTACTCTAAATAATAAAGAATATTAAGCTGCATCTCAGAAGTTTGGACAAACAGGATTTATTTGATCCGCACAAGTAACTACCACTGCGCAGGTAGAATGGAAAGTCCAGCTGTAAAAAAAAGTCAGTTTTGTGGGGAGAAATTGTTTAAAAAAACAATAAGAGGGATGTTTGAGTTGGTTAGTAATGAATAGAAGAAATCAGACTGATTGCATCTAGACTTCTTTTTACTTACCCCACGCAAAGAGTGAGCATCGAGTAACGAAGTGAGACAGGTAAGTTTTGAAGACGACAACCAGTGCTAAATAAATATGGATGGCTTCAATGGCCATCCACATCATAGATGCCAAGAGTGTGTAGTGAAGAAGAACAGCAACAATCTGCGTTTTAAAACAAAAACAATCATTCAATCAAGGAAAGAAATTTTAAGAGCAGTTCAAGAAAAGAAATGATTAATGTCTAAAATATTTATTCACAGTTGTAAGTTTTTCCATGTGTTTTTTTTTATTAATTGGAAAAGTATCTTCCCCGCGTTTGTTTAGACAGTTTTGCGATGGAGGGAGGGACTTGAATCTTCAAATATTTCTCTTTCTCGTTCTTTTGTATTGTTCAATTTGATGTATAATCCGCCATTTTTATGAGTTTCATAATCAGTTTGAGCTTCATTGAAAATATTGATATTATTGAGCAATAGATTTGTAAATACGTTTTGTAATGGTGGTTGGTTTGGTTTCTTTGTTTAATGGCATATCAACCTTTGTAGGTTATTTAATGCCAAAGCTATTCTCCTAGAAGAACAGTAGTGGTACTATTTAACCCATAGCTGGAAGGATAAGGGGGTTCATACCTTTCCCCAGGGTAGTTGCCCGAAAGTGAACGTAATAGCGCGACTGGAGTGTGAACTCGCGTACTACGATTCCGCAGTCCATCGCTTTAACCATTACACCACGAGGACACCCCTTGTAATGGTGGGTCGATGATCCAATTTGGTATTAATATCTCACTAGGTGTCCTGTTCATATGGCCTTGTACCACATCTAATCAAAAAGCTTATTTAATTGCGATACTAATGTCTATCGGCTGGTCATTCGATTTTCTATGAAGTTGCCGCGCGCTGCAGTTCAAATCGAAAATGACGTCAAAAAATTTGGGGGTTGGTTGGTTCGATTTTACGAAAAGTTAACCCTTGAACACTTGGTTATTTTATGCAGTAGACGTTTTTGTTTTGTCTGTGGTTTGGTTGCTTTTGTTTTATGGCATACTAACCCTTATGGTTTCAAGTGTAGTAAATCGTAAATATTTGACCCGTAAATGGACCGCTGTGGACATGGAAGTAATGGCAATAAAGAGATACTCCACATTCCCCAAAGCTCCAACACTAGAGCCTCACCATCAAATGGTTTACTGTCATATTCAGGACACTTGTTGGATTTGGGAGGTCTTAACCTTCTGCTGGAATGCAATCAGCATTTTCTACAACCCCAGCTGACTGTCATGGATTTTGAAAATTGTTATTATTTTTTTCCTGGCTCAATCCACTTTACGCCCATTACAATTATTTAAATGTATTAACCCATCATCACGGTGAAGTTCGAAATTTACTTTATTGAATTCCTGGGGCCAACGATTTGCAAGTTTCAGCGCTGCAAAAACTTCTCATACAAATGTCGAATAAATTATACGTATATGTATATTTAATGATACGAGTCAAATGTTATGCAAAACGTGCTTGTTTGCGGCACCTATATCACATGCCCGAAGCACTTCAAGCCGTGAAAGTTATTTGCTGTGGTTGGTAGTGTTGTGGTAGTTGGTACTCTGACACGTTGAGCACTGCTTAATTCCGTGTTAAAGTCGCACAGATGAATAAGAAATGTAGTTTAATTCGGGAACTTATGCTTTATAAGTTCGAACTGAGCCATAAACCCACGGAAGCAAGCACAAATATTTGTTGAGATAAAAGTGAAAGTCCAGTTGATCACAGTACAGTAACTATGTTGCGTAGCCATATACACGAATATGGCCATGTGCAAAATAGACATGTAATGTTCATAACGATAGAATATATAAAGAACAGGAATCTCAAAAACACGTAACTACTTCTTGTTCAGGTACGAAACCTTTTTATTAACTTTGAGTTAAAGGTTTCGACGTAAGGAGGAGAGACACAATCTTCTATGCTGTCTTATTCATTTGGCCCCCAACTTGAGCGGCCCCCCATAGGGCGCAAGTTCGCCTCGCGCCTGTGAGCTCCAAAATCGATCCTTCTCGTTTGGCGTCTAAAACCCGACTCTTATTTTCTTCAAATTCTCACACAAACTTCCGCGTGCTTCCGGTGCGTGACGTCACCCGCACCTTGTCACCCAGTATCGTCTCGGACTGTTATGACATCTGAGTGACACTTCCATCCGCTCGCACGCACCCGCTTCACGCACCCGCTTCACGCACCCGCTCGCACGCACCTGCTTCAATCTTACACCCAACCAACCCATGTGCTGAGCCGAAAGGTTCTCAGCCTAACTAAACTCAAAGGCATGAACCGAAATCCCTCGGCTATTTCATAACAACCAGATGCTTGAAGAAATTTCACTTGGGTTGCAAGAACCTCAAATATCAGGCAAGATAAGCTAGACAGAAAAGTGTGCATTGTGGCAAATCTGGTGAGTAACACTCGGAGAGTATCAGGTAAGCGTTTAATCTCAAAAACCAGAGTGGTTCGTCACCTTCACAACCGTGGCAGAAGCATCCTGAACTAGCCGAATTGTGCCTCATGTTATCAAAATATTGCAAAACTTTTGACTCACTCCAAAACTTATTCTTAAGTTTGTAAATATCCTAAATAAACTCGCTATTAATACTCACTCAAGTGAACAAACAAGAAATGAAGATATTTTCTTAGCTTGGTTTGACTTTATGGCATTGTAGGTTATCTAATGCCAAGTCCGATTTGTTCATATATATCATTTATATATGATTTGAAAATATAAGTCAACAAATTCAAATAGTTGCAAGTTACAAACAATTCAAAAGATATTTCATTTATAGTGTTCCCTGCAATAAACATTTGGGGGGGGGGGTCTCCTCGTGGTGTAATGGTTAAAACGATGGACTGTGGAATCGTAGTAAGCGAGTTCGTACTCCAGTCACGCTATTACGTTCACTTTTGGGCAAATACCCTTGGGAAAGGTATGAACCCCCTTATCCTCCCAGCTATGGGTTAAATAGTACCACTACTGGGGGTGTCCTCGTGGTGTAACGGTTAAAGCAATGGACTGTGGAATCGTAGTAAGCGAGTTCGTACTCCAGTCGTGCTATTACGTTCACTTTCGGGCAAATACCCTTGGGAAAGGTATGAACCCCCCTTATCCTCCCAGCTATGGGTTAAATAGTACCACTACTGTTCTAGGAAAATGGCTTTGGCATTAAATAACCCACAAAGGTTGATATGCCATTAAACAAAGAAACCAAACCAAACCAATAAATATCTATTAGTATTTACTGTAAATGAGAGTACTGAAAAGTTCTCTGGCTAACCAAGACCTCGATCCAGGAAATGTTTAGATGTCATATATTCATTCTGGCAATTCATTTCTATAATTCCTTTAACTCTTACAAAAAAATATGCAATAAAATTTTCAAAAAGGAAGTCATTCATTGTCTTCTTTTAGCTCACTTTCATAGATTTCTTTTTTTTTCTGTTAGCAATGTCAATTAAGTGTGTGTTATTTAAAGTTCATAGTTCTTAACTAACCTTACATGCTACCATTTCATTTAGTGTGTAGGATTGCATTCCTACCACAAAAATTAGATTGGACGCAGCAAGAGTAATGCACAAACTGACCAGTATATGAGACACAGCACCAGATCTGAGTTTTCTATGGAAAGAAAAAAAAAAAAGATTTATTTTTGAAAGTGAAACATATATTTACCTCGGTTGATGTAAATGTTTGCAGTAATTTCTTTAATTCATATAAATTCTAAGCATTATTATTCAGTCATCAGAAGTTAAAATAAAATACCACAAAATAAAATAAATGAAATAAAACATTACCTACCTGAAGCCTAGATAAGTAATTATAGTGATGAGAAGGGCAAAAAATGAAATCCCACATCCAATAAATGAAAGCATCGATAAAGCTTTACTGTGTATTGGGTCAATTCGTTCTTTGCGGTTGTAAATATCCTGAAGAAAGAAACGAAAAGTTTAAATGCACCAAACATTTTAATATCAGTTCTATATATATATATATATATATATATGTGTGTGTGTGTGTGTGTGTGTGTGTGTGTACTTTTTACAAACAAATAAAAAATAAAGAATCTGTTTATTCGTTCCGGGTGGTTATACTTCTCGAAGTAAACTTGGTATCAGGGGACCGTCTCCCTAGGCTTTCAACTACATGTAGATCTAAGTTTATTGCTTGGTGTCTAAGGCGCCTCATTGAGGGAATACCGACAGGGTCAAGAATTTTTGCACCTACTGGTAATGAGTATCGATTCGAGCGCAGCCCCCACCATAAAACGGCCTTGTACTAGATTCTGACAGGGTGAGATGTCAGATAAATCGAACTTCACCCCACATCTTGGGCAAGGATAGAGACTGTTACAAGACGAGATCTTGCCTTGATTTGAAAAAACAAAAAGAAAGAAAAGAAGAAAAGAAAAAAAAAACGGAAGTTACCACTTCGAGTTCTCAACTCAAAATGAAAAGTTAGTCGCTCACGCATGGGCTCCGCGCAGAACTTCCGTTTGCGATAAATTAACAAAAAAAAAAAAAATACATTAATAAATATCCAATCGGAACGCTTCCCGCGGGGCACAAAAATTGCCGTTTCTGAGCCTACAGAAAATATATAAATAGACGGACCAAATAATTATCACCAGACTTGTTCTTTCACACGACTCGTGTTAAAGATTCTTCGCCACCGTCCGGCGCCTGTCATCCGATACATCAAACGATCGCTGCCGCTACGAACGCTGCCCTAATTCCGAGAAAACCATCCCTTCACCACGAGACAAGGGCAGTACATGAACTTTCTAACTACTACCACTGAATTCATTCTTTAACTGTGAACATATTTCTCCATTCTACTCTCTGTACTTAATCTATTTATAAAAAATTTCTATAACATCATTACTGTGTTATTGTGAGTACCTATACGTTCTTTGTTTTGCAACCATACGCATTTCTCGCCCACAACATTCATATTATAGATATCAACAACTCAGAATATAACAAGACGAACCCACAACCAACAACACGCTGAACCAACCAGAACTGGATCACTCACACCACACATACTAGACAAAGAACGAATTAATGCCCATATCAGAGGGAGAAAGAACACGATTCCTTCCTGAGACGACGAATTCTCCACCACGCAACCTGTTTTTTTTTACTGTAAAAAAAAAAATTAAGTCAAAAATATTGTCCGTAATTATTTTCCTTGCTACTGTCGTAGCTACTCAAACCTAAAATCCTCGGTGAAAGAAAAACTCTGAGTCACCCAAGACGTCAGCTAACAATAACGTCTTGCCTATGTTTACGAGGGAATTTCTGTTGTTAACACACAAACTATTTTTCGAAATAGATTAATTCTGTTGGCCTTTTCGGAAATCAGTTTTAACCATAGAATAAAACCCATCGTATTTAAAAGCTCCTCTTCGAATTACAATTAGGTATTTCATTATTACTTATATTTAAAAGAGGAACTTCTTGTAGCACAGAATTCCCTTCACTCAGACAATACCGCAGATGTAACTCATTGATCTTCAGTGTTTAGAAGTCTGTGTTTCTTGCTTGCAATGTTCTTGATTTCTCTAAGAATCACGTGCTTCATCTCGATGATTTCCTTAACCCATCACCCACACCCACACCCACGCCCAGCAAATAGGGAGCATGTTTGACACTACATATGTATCATACCCATGATACGGATATGCGAAACGTACATAGAATGTTCATAACATATATACATATACATAGAACGTAGAAATCCCGAAACATGAAAAACACTTACGACTTCTTAGTTCAGGTACGAAACTTTTTATTACCTTTGAGTTTAAAGGTTCTTCGACATAAGGAGATAGATACACATTCTTTCTATTCTGGCTTTTCCATCTGCCCCCATCTCGTGCGGCGCCCAACACAAGGCCACTGGCCTGGCTTCGGCAAGCAAGCGAAAGCCAACCGTCTTCTTCCGGGGCAGGACTCAACTCAACTAACTGAATTTTTCAAAATCCCCCAAATCCTCCGCGCGCTTCCGGTGCGTGACGTCACCCGCACTCTCTGGCCCCGTTTTCCATCTGGGCAATTGTGACATCTCTGAGTGACACGTCCGCTCCGCCCGTGCGCGTGAACACCTGCGTAAATGTTGCACCTAAGTAACCCATGCACTGAGCCGAAAGATACTCAGCCAAACTAAACCCAAAGGCATGAAACCGAAATCCCTCGGTCATTATATCACACATACTTCTTCAAATAAAAGTGTGCCAGCTCCTTCGAACATGTCAGATCTGATACAAGCTCAACTTTTTACGTGAAGTTTAACAGGATTGAATTCAAAGTTTTACTTTTCCTTGACCAGTTAAAGAACTCCGTCTACCCGACTATTTATTGATAGCTGGAGGGAGAGTAGTTGGATTTATACTTTTCTCCAGAATATTATGCAAACAGCCTCATCCAGGATTTGAATCCAGGTTGCCATGTCCATTTCTTATGATGTTATCATCATAAATATCTATTAGTATTTACTGTAAATGGGAGTACTGAAATATCTATTACATCATGGGTTTCTCCTAAAGAGTAGTCATTGTTCACAACTGTCAAATCATCATTTGTTTAATGCGCTCCTTCTATCAAACTCTTCATCTAACTCTGTTTATTTATCGCTGCCTCCCACCAGACACGACTTGACACATGGTCAAAAGCCCGAAGGCCGATTAAAGTGGGGATAAAGGGGAGGGAAAGGGCTGGAAAGAGCTGAGACTCGAACCCTGCTGGTCTATGCTGCTCATCGGCTCACTTGGTGCAATGTGAGCCTGATGATGCAAGCAGTTTCACGAACCCAAATGTGGGTCCGGGCACGTATGCCGGGTTATGGCTTGAACTAGACAGCAAAGTCTACTGCCATACATAGGTTTCGAGAAAGTCCGCGAAAGTCTCTCTTCGTCTAACTCTGGTATTACATCTTTTTACGATTGTAAACAACAGCAGATGTCTTATTGATAAATTATGATTCTTGCTTTGTAAATTTAGCTGTTTTTTTTTTCTGTTCTTTTAAAATTACTGCTCCAGATTCCCCAAGTTAGGATTCGTTGGTTTTGGGTTGAAAAAGTTTGGGAATTTTAGTTACACCAAATGGATTAGCTTTTTGATCAATATATTACTAAAAATATTCCTTATATTCATCACATTATATATGTAACCTTAACCCTGCAAAAAATTGCTCATCATAGTGAGATTTTTATGGGAGCAATATACTGAAACTGTCCTAATTTAGAGAATAAAGTATTTTTTACCAACCCCTCTGCACTAGCAGGATGTTACATAAGGTCAATTTTTAAGCGGAGTTTAACAGGTTTTCCTTCTCCTAGACTGGTTGCCATACCGGGGTAAAAGAGTCTAGTCTACCTTACTATTTGCTCAAAGCTGGAGGGAGCACAGTTGGATTCACACCTTTCTCAAGGATGTTAGCGTTATGTGAAATGCAAACAGCCTCGTCCTGGATTTCAGCTCAGGTTGCAGTGTCCATTTCCAATGACGGTAACCATTACTCCATGGGCATCACATAATAAAGTAATTTCCTGTCCAATTTGAAAGCTGAATGATAAATTGTGAGATTTGCATTAATTCATAACATCATTTTTTTTAATTATCCGAATATTTGATATTAGGAAAATAACAAATAATCCTAATTAAAATCTTTCACTCCTCCCATCCTTGTTGGTGGGGATTAGAATATGCTGACTCCCCCATCAGCAGGAGACAGAGCATATTCTAATCCCCACCAACAATGGATGGAAGGAGTGAAAGGTTTTAATTAGGATTATTTGTTATTTTCCTAATATCAAATATTCGGATAATTAAAAAAAATGATGTTATGAATTAATGCAAATCTCACAATTTGACGCTGAAGAGCATCTGATTCTGGAGCTCTGGGGTGTGTAAAGTACCCTTAATTGCCATTACTCCCAGGTCCACTCTGACCCTGACGTAGTATCTGTTAGGGTCTCATCTAAGGGTCAAATAGGACTGTTTGTAAATTATTTGCATTTAATATGAATACCTGATATCAAATAATCAAATCCAAAAACCTTTTTGGAAACGGCACAAAAACGTAGATATATGTGTAGAATTCTCTAACCTCCCGGCATAAAATAACCCCAGATGGCTTAATACGCCATTAAAGTCAATCAATCAAACGTTCTTCTCAAAATAGAAGCATGCTGCTGTTACAAAAAAACCCAATTCACTGGGTTCACAAGTTATCGAAAAATGATTTTTAAGAAATCATAGATTTTATAAATACATGTGGATTATACAGATTGAGATTTCTACTGTTGGTTCAACCTGTATTAAAATATTATACGACTGATAGCTTTACCAGATCAGCTATATTGTTATCATTTTCCAAATATAACCTTTCGGCAATATTAAACCAAGCTCTTACTAATGTTGTATACTCACATGCATATACATCTATATATATATATATATACATGCAGAATACATATTGACGCAATGAATAAAGACGAGCAAAGACTTCTTTAAAAAAATATACCTCTCACTTTATTTGAAAGGTTCGTGTGTGAGAGAAGGGGCTGGAGACTGAACAAAGACTGCAACATATTGACCTTCCCAGCCCCTTTGGACATCGCCGTGTGTCGTTCTCGTTCTCCTGGATTGCTCAACCGGGGGCCTGGGGGCCCAGCCTCTCTGAGAAATGTTCTCATCCGAGCATCTTCTCACCAACTGGTCTGGTCTCCAAAATCAATCGGGGGTCCCAAAGGCCCCTTCTGCCGGGTGGTGGCTTTCGCTACCACATCTTGTCTCTAACTCATCTAATCTCCAACTCACTGACTTCCTGTCTCCACCGAGTTATACAATAGTTCAATCGCCCACTCAATCTTTGGAATGGCATGTTTGGCCGGGTCGAAGGTCAATATACAACAATAATAGGTGATTCAGTATATTTTTCAGATGACACATTCAGTGTGGCATTGATGGCAATTCTGACGTTATGAAACTAATGGTAATTTTGACATTATGAAAGTAAGGAAACTCCTGAGATTTCTAGGGAAAAAAAGGTTTGACGAAATAACATGGTCCCACGAGTCAGGCAAACAATCTAAACACAATACAAGACAAAACCTTACCATTAACAATGCAAAGCTTGTGAGATGCAGACATTCACACACGGTTAACCTTCCTGGAATGGTATAAAGGACACTGCACCCCTCAGTTGACCAATGAGGAATTGTTAATGGTGAATCTTGCCAAAATACGCATTGTGGGTTTGTTGCATTCTGGGTAAAAAATAATATAAATTAGAAAATATACATCAATGCTATAATGGTTTCAATTATGTGAATTTGAAATAATTCAAAATAAATCTAAAAAGAAAATTCATTATTTACAGGCATGAGACTGTCTTCACTTTGGTTGTTAAACTTACATGGTTTCGGCCACAGTACTATTTGGCCTTCTTCAAGGGAAATAAATAATTAGACAAATAATTCTAGTTATTTCACGTTTGTAAGGTTAGTCACCTTTATTTCACCTTATGAAGGCAATATAAATAATATGTAATAATTCAAAATATTGAGTGGAATGAGAACAGTCTATATCAGTCCACTGAATAAAGTTTTGGCATTGAAATTACCTGAAGGATACTGATTATGACAAAAAAAAAAAGAAGTGACCTTAAATAACCTTTTTTTTAACTCATGATTTTCAGGTAAATACCAACTAGAAGCTCTTAATCAACACCTTTACTTTTTCATTTAATGTTCTCAAGAACAATTCAGAGACCCTTTTTAAGAGCCTTAAACCTAATGCCAATTTTCTCTGTCTTTTAAACCTGAGCGTATGTGCTTTTTTTAGTTTGAAATTCTCCGATAAAAGAAAGGAGATTATGTTAAAAAATGAATATTCTGTAAAATAAATGCTTTTCCCATTTACGTAAACCTATACAGATTTAATTTTCAACAATCTTATGCAGTTGTTTGTTGAACATTGATCTGAAAATTTTATTGTATAATCAACTGAAATTTTGTTACGAAAAATATGATGTTGAATTGTTACTGTTACATAGCAATACTTGAAACCATTTAAAAGTGTGCAAACAAATGATTAATACTAAAAAGAATTATTTGTGTTTGATAGAAATACTTGAAACCATTTAAAAGTGTGCAAACAAATGATTAATACTAAAAAGAATTATTTGTGTTTGATAGAAATACTTGAAACCATTTAAAAGTGTGCAAACAAATGATTAATACTGAAAAGAATTATTTGTGTTTGATAGAAATACTTGAAACCATTTAAAAGTGTGCAAACAAATGATTAATACTAAAAAGAATTATTTGTGTTTGATAGAAATACTTGAAACCATTTAAAAGTGTGCAAACAAATGATTAATACTAAAAAGAATTATTTGTGTTTGATAGAAATACTTGAAACCATTTAAAAGTGTGCAAACAAATGATTAATAGTAAAGAGAATTATTTGTGTTTGATAGAAATACTTGAAACCATTTAATTGCGGGCAAAAAATGAGCTCAGGCTTTTTAAAAACGTTATCAATAAAATGTCTTTACAAATCACATATATTCAATGTGTATGCATAAACAGGATTTGGCATTAAATAACTTACAATAATTGATATGCAATAAAACGCCAGCAAATGAAATCATATATATTTTATATGCATGTATAAACAGGATTTAGCATTAAACAACCTATAATTGTCGATATACAATAAAACCAAACCAAACCAAACCAAATATATTTAATAAGTATGTTTAAACAGGATTTGATATTAAATAACATACAATGGTTGATATGCAAGAACACTAAACTAAACTAAACAATGGTTGATATGCAAGAAGACTAAACTAAACTAAACAATGGTTGACATGCAAGAAAACTAAACTAAACCAAACAATGGTTGATCTAATATAAAACACAATGAAACAAACATGTTATACAGTTGTAATTGAATCAAAATACTAAGATGAGTCAAATGTTTTGCAATATTTTGGTACACGCTAGTTGGTGGTGCCAATATCACATGATCATAACAGTTGAAAGTACTTGCTGGGGTTAGTAGTATGATGCTAGTGGGTGCTCTCACATGTTGTGCATTGCTTTACTTCGTGTGGAATTTGAAAGCTACACAGACGAACGATCAAAATAGTTTAATTCGAGAACTTATACTTTGTCAGTTCGAACTATATCATAACGCTGTTGAAGCAACCAAAAACTTTTGTTGCGATTATGGTTAAGTTTGTGGTAAAAAAAGGAAGCTGTTTTTAGAAAGGTGAAAAAATTTTGCTCGGGTCGCAAGAACCTCGACGATCAGGCAAGGTTAGCTAGGCCTAAAACCGATTCCGAGGCCGTGTTCAGTGCCATAGAGGTAAATCGGGGGAGTAGCTCTTAGAGAGTATCAGGCGAGCCCGGCACATCCCTTATCCTTGTGACTTGGCACTTTCACAAGCTCTACAAGAGCATCCCGAGCTGCACTAGGTTACCAAAATATTGCAAACCTTTTCATTCATTCTAGTATTAATAAGAATGAAGCAAACTTTTAAGTTATCAAGTGAGTTTTTATCTCTGCAGAACCAACCTTTGAAAGATGAAGGAATCTTATTTGAACAGGATCTTTTAAATTGGTGAGGCGAATACCTGGAACTGTGGCGGCAAGCACTTTACTGTTGATGCGTTGTAAGATACGGTTGCCATTTCTGTCAGGAAATGAATCACTTATCGTTTTGTTTCTTTCTGTTGCCTTTCCTATTACCTAAAAGAAAATTTGATATTCAGTAAGTTTTGAGGACCTGAGTTGATTGATAGAAATGAGGAAGTGTTTAAGGAGGTCTTTAAAAAAGGAGAAATAAAATGTTACCATACTTTGTCTTATATATATATATATATATATATATATATATTGGGTTGAGGCGTCGATAATTTCCATTTTTTAAAAGTAAGTTGTAACGACGCATTTCAAACTTCTAATGTTTTAAACGTAACTGGAAATTACTGAATTAAAGAGTGCCTTCATCTGTTATTCTTATTTCAGTCGCAAAAGCGTGTGCATCATAATTTGATATATTGCGAATATACTATTGATTGAAATTAATTCTTTGTTAAATTTGTGAATAAATTATATTTACTAAAACAAATTATTTACAATATATATACTGGCAGAAATACTAGGCATTGCCTGAGAAAAAATAATATATGTATTCACCTAACCCCTCCTCTCTACATCAGAATATGATACAAGGTTACATTCTGATGTGGGGCGGAGTAGAGTTGGTTTGAATTCAGAGTTTTCATTCTTTTAGACTGTTTGCCAAAGCAAGACTGAAGAACCCAGTCCGCCCTTCTGTTCACCAATAGTTGGGGTGGGGAGAACATGTGGATTTATGTCTTTCCAAAGGGCATTAGCACAAAGTGAAATGCAAACATCCTCATCTAGAATTTAAACTCGGGTCGCCGATTATCTTTTCTATGATGATAACCGTTGCAGTAAGTGTGCAATCAGGATAAAACTAATCATATTTACCAACCCCTCCGGTGGATATGACTCAAGGTCAATTTTTTAAGCGAAGTTTAACAGGTTTGAATTCAGAGTTTTCCTTCTCTTAGACTAGTTGCCTCACCAAGGCTGAAGAACCTAGTCTGCCCTACTATTTACCCATAGCTGGAGGGAGAATAATTGGATTCATACCTTTCGCAAGGGTATTAGTGCAATGTGAAATGCAATTAGTCTCGGCCAAGATTTGAACTCGTGTCGCCGTGTCCCTTTCCTACGACAGTAACCATTACACCACGGGCACCTCCTAATATGTTTATTTGGTAAAGCAAAAATTCACTCTCTTTTCTTTCTGAATGAGTCTTGCCTAATATTTAAAAATAAACAAGGCCCCACCTCACCAGTAGGAGAACTAGGTTTCTTGGATTGTCTAGTATTTTCCTAAATCTTGACCATTTCATTAAAAATTAACTTTTGCATTTTACGCTTGTCCTCTGCACATAGAGGCCATGGAAATATTAATGCAAGGAATATTGGTGTGTGAACACATCCAAAGCGAGATAATGTAAGACCTGAGCGGAGTGAAGGGCGTGATCGTGAAGTACTGAAAGTAGAAGTTCTGCTTGTCCAGTTATGTCGTAGGTTCACAGACAACAGATGAACCCGTGCAGTTATCAAGTGGAATCCAAGAGACCGAAAACGATCACTCGTAATGTAACATATTGACCCTCGACCTATCCGTCAATCAAGAGATGCACCTGTGTAAATAAGCGGAAGAACAGCGGAAGCAGGTGGACGATAAACAAAAATATAACCAGGACACAGACGACTTGAGTCAGTTGGAGTTGAAGTCAGTTGGGGACAAGATGCCAGCATGAGAGCCAGCGGCAGACAGAGGGCTTTGGGCCCTCAGTGACCCACGGTTGAGCAACCCCAGTCAAGATGAGAAAGATGTGCTGCTATGGTCAGAAGAACTTTGGGTCAATATGTAGCAGTCTGTCCCCGTCTCCAACTCATCTCTCACACACAACCAACATCGACCCTTTCGAGAATAAAGTGTGAGAGATATTTTTATAAAGAAGTGTGTTCGTTCATTCATTGAAGTCGTCATTATGTTTGATTATATTTCCGCATATATTTGTATTTGTATATGTATTATGTACATGTATGTGGCTATATAACAGTAAGACCGAAAACAACGATGGGAAGACGAAATTGTCAAACGATTCAAACGAACATGGAGAAGTGGGGTGAGAAGTGGAAGAGCATTGAAGCCAGCGACGAGGAAAACATCGGACGACCAGGTAAATAAAAGAATTTTTTATCTTTATTCATATTGGACTAAGGAGGGTCGACTGAAAAGTTCATAGGCTGACCAAGATACTCTTATGGAATGTAACTTAATGAGGTTTGCTTTTGAACAGAGTCCCCATTGCAGTTCACACACTTCTTCCATTGATGTTGCAGTTTTCTGATTCCATTGATAAAAATAGTCAACAGTAGATATGAAGTCATCATATGAACTTTTCACCCCACCGTTGTATCTATCAGATCTCTAACTCTGGAGATTAGCTCTAATAGTGTTATAGGACTGTTACCTACCCATTCATGGATTCTTCCAAATACTATATTAATCGGGAGCCAAGTACTCTCGAAGAGAGTGGATACTCTACCGATATTCGACTGACAAGTAAGCCTAGCTTACGCCACCACTTTTCTTTGTTACTGCAATATATCTTTAAACTTATACCGTGTTCCGAGTTGTCTTTTCGTGGTCCCAACTTGGGTTCACATCACATAGGCACATTTATTTTCCATCCTTTCTGAATAGAAATACCGATATTATCATTGACTGCTGTTGTAATAGGTTCGTGGGTTCCAGCGGTTAGAGTGTTCGCCAATGGCCCGGGAGACCTGGGTTCAATCCCAGGTCGAGTCATACCAAAGACTTTAAAAATGGTACTTGATACCACCTTGCTTAACACTCAGCATTATAAGGTACGGTTCAAGGGTAAAGTGGAGCAATCCTGGGAATGGAGTAGCGCCCTCCCCTACACCTTGGTGTAGTAGCTATCGAAAAGGGAGCCTTCGGGTCACCCTCGACTATGGTCGCTAACTTTACTTACTAAATAGAAAAGTCAGCAAGAAAAATGTAAATGACAATACAACTTACTTTGAATAATTTGTCTTGCTTGAATAGATGAAAGGTAATCCTGGAAATATGCATGCGAGCGTTTTCTTTCAGGTTCTCAAAAAGAGTTTCTGGGAGTGAAATTGACAGCTCATCTCTTTCATTAAAAAATGATAGTCTACTGGAAACCGCTTTCTAAAAAAAGGGAAAGAGATAAAAATCAGTAAATATTAGAAAGTTTGAGTGGTTAGGTGTACAGCATGTCAACCCTGGTTGGCTAATTTTATGTCAAAGTTAATTTAACAATTATTATTTTCAATTACGTATCTTCACAATCATTTTAAACAGGTCGATACTTCATACTTAGTTGCAACATCAAGAGCCAATGTATTAATGTAGTTCGTTTTTGGCTTCTTCATTTCATGACATATCAATCTTCGTGAGCTATTTAAAGCCAAAGTCATCCTTATAGAAGAACAGTAGTGGTAGTATTTAATCCCTAGCTAGGAGATTAGGGAGTTCATGCCTTTTCCAAGAGTATTAGTCCAAAAGTGACCGTAATAGCACGACTGGAGTTCAAACTCACTTACCACGATACCAGCCCGTTAGCCATTATATCTTTCTTATTCATTCTAAGCATTATCTGAAACAGATCTATTTGATTCATAGAGGGCACTTGAACAGGTATTATCAATTCGAGTTAGAGTGGTCTCAGTAGTCTTGGCAAAGAAGAGGTGACTCTACAATCCCCAGAGGATAAGTTGATTGGTTGGATAGTTTTGCTGCATCTCAATTCTTTGTTGAATTATTCAATGCCGAAATCAGTCCTTTTTTTAGTAACCAGTTATATGGTTTCACGTTACAAATTGTAACCATAATAATATGGTTTCAAGTATTCACTCCACACTCTCCAAAGCTCTGGAACAAGAGGGTCACCCCTGAATGCAATTTAGTGTCAGTTTAGAGTCAATTATTCCAATCAAATACTAATAATTTTCCAAAAGATGTATTTGATCCATAAACGGGACCTTAGGTGAAAATTGACCTTCGAGAAATAGCAACAAAGGGGTCACTCCACACTCCCCAAAGCTCTGGAACAAGAGGGTCACCCCTGAATGCAATTTAGTGTCATACTTAGTATACTCTTTTTCTTAGAAGTGTTTTGTTTCTCTGCTGGAAATGCAGTCTTTATAGTCTACGTTCCACTGACGGGCAAGCTTTATAAAGAAGCACTCAGAAACCAATCATAATTTTTCCTTATGTTTAAGAATATTTATGTTGTTTATTCATGTCTTATCTATCTATCTATCTATCTATCTATCTATCTATCTATCTGTGTCCAGTCAGTGAAACGTAGACTATCCAAAAACCTAGACTATGTTTAATAGTTAGAATGACTTTTAGATTTTTATCTACATTGAACAGGTATTTTTTTCTTACGACCATTTTTGGGAAAAGAAGACTTATTTTTTACTATTATGCCTGAAGAAGACTGAAGAAAAAACGAATCAAAATAGTTTGGTGAAAAGAAATAAGAATTAGTTTAATAGTCAGAATGACTTTAAGAATTTTATCTTCATTAAATTAGCAGTTTTTTTTTATCCCATTTTGTAAATTCCCAACTGGTTCTACCGACCATAGTACTTTTCGCGCGACCAGCCCGGTTTTCTTTGCTCATCACAAAAGATGCTCCACGGAAAGTTTCGGTTGTAGCTTGGACAATTCCCACATCTAGATTAGAATAAGAGATGGACAACTCTAATTCCTCTAGCTTCATTTCTTCAGTAATACTGTCTATCATTTCCAGTAATCTGAAAAAATTCAACATGGCATAATATTAAAATAGAGAAAAAAGATGTTTGGAATAAGAGTTAATTTGTGACTTTGAAAACTAGATAAAAGATTTTGAGTTTTATCTCTTATAAAACCTGAATAAGTCTATTACGATGTCACAATCGAGCACTTTTCCCATTTCGCCATAAGGATTCCCCCCTCAGTATTTATAATGTGTTGGGTTACCTTTTTGACCATTTAAAGAAGAAAATATTGTGACACTATAAGTACATCTAGGTGCAATGATGCATATGCGTGTAGGTTCAAGCATGTCTACATGATAATCCATTCGTATTGATATAGAGTATATGTATGTTTATTTCAAGGAGGCGGTCGTATCGTAATGGTTATTGTCGTAAAAAATGATTTCGGTGACCCTAGTTACTACTGTAAGGATGCACCACATGTACTCTAACGAAGTGAATGAAACAAAAGCTAGATAGGAAGTACACAAGAAGGCTACATGCTGTTTTGAACAAATTTCGGAAGCAATACAGCAACTGTACGTCCACTAACCTCCTATCGTATAAACCACCTAAAAAAAGACGAAGACATGCTGGGCACTGCTGAAGAAGCAATGACAAACTCATTAATGGCGATTGCTTATGAACTCCTAGATATGAACGCGCCAGTGTTCCATACATCAGCTCTGTGCGGACTCTGGATGTAGTCTAGAGAACCAGCCAGAAGCGATGGATGATAAGGATGATGGCGATAGAGAGTAAGGTAACTCCTTGTTCTCAGCACGAGTTGGTTTCACATAGCCATTTATAATAATACTCAGTAAATGATTGAACCATTCTGTTTGACCCATTGACTGGACCCTAACAGTTACTATCAATCCCGACCAGAGTAGACCTGAGAGTAATGGCAATGAAGGGATACTCTACATTCCCCAAAGCTTCATGACTGAAGCCTCACCATCATCTGTAGTTTAGTGTAATACTCAGGACACTTGTTTAAGGAAGCGGTATCTTACTCTTCTGGAGAGGCCAAGTTGGCGTATTCTACAGGATAAACCAGAAGAGAAATTGTCACCAATAAAGATGGAATTCGTTTTTTGCTTCTTTCTTTCTTTGTGAAGCTGACCAGGGGATTGTACAGTTTCGACCAAAACCTGTATCTGAATAATCTTGAATTAACAAAACATAAAACATTGGTCGAATTGTTTAGCAAGCGGGTCTGCAGAGACAGTGGGCAATATCACTAAACGATACTTTAGGATCGTACCTTGTTGTCTTGATAGGAATTTAAAATATATTTATAATTAAGTATTGTTCTGATGAGAATTTTTTTTTTAATTTAGAGATTCAGTCTTGACACTTTTTGATTACACCTTGTATTGTCCTAATAAAAACTAAAAATATTATCCTAATAAAAATGTATCGTCCTAAGAAATTAAAAAAAATCGTCTGATACTTTTTGATCACACCTCACATTTTCCAAATAAAAATTCAAAATTATCCTAATAAAAAAGGATTGTCCCCAGAAATGTTTTGAAATATTGAAAGGTTCAGTCCCGCTAATGTTCGTTCTTTCTCTTCTTGGGGCATTCTTTTTTCTTTTTCTTTTTTTTTTTTCTTCTCGTTGCCGAAGTCAGTACAGTTTTCCTTTCCTTTTTGATCACACCTTGCATTGTCCTAATAAAAATAAAAATATCATCCTAATAAAAAGTTTTATCCCGAGAATTTTTTTTTTCAATCTAAAAATTGCATCTCCATACTTTTTGATCATACCTTGTATTGTCCGAATAAAAAGTTATTGTCCCTAGAAATTCACTCTCTATACTTTTTGATTACCCCTCGTATTGTCCTAAATGCCTAATTTTTACATATTTCTTAATGACTTACTTGTTAACACTGAGTTTGGCTTTTTCAGCCTGAACGAGACTATCTTCAGGGGTGTCAATCATGTTGTTAAGAATTGGTAAGATATTGTCAGTGGTCAATTTTGTGGTCAAGTTGGATATATGTGGCATGATTCGATGTAGGATTTGCATGCTCAGTTCAACATCAATCTTCTTGAAGAAGATGGCATTCTTGGAAATATTCAGCAAGCGAGCCGATTGCATTTCAATACTATCTGAAAAATTCAAACAAATTATAATAAAAAATTTGACCGTACTGACATATGTAAAAAGCAAGAAATTTTCCCTGGAATTTTGAGATTCAAGCAGATCATCTTGTGGCAGGGGCAATTTCGCCCTGAAATAGTGATAATAATAATAGTATTAATAAAGATAGATATGCCGTAAAATAGAAAACGACAAGTGAAAAAAGGTTCGTCTTTGAAAAAACCCAAGAGGTTGATAGGCCGTGAGGATTTTGGTATATTGGGAAAAAAAAGGAATATCATGTGAAATTACCAGTAAAAAGGTTAATCTTTTCTTGTTTGTTGATAATGATTGTTCTAAAGAATTGTACTCGTAAAGTTGTAAATATAATCAGTATTGATTACAGAAAAAAACGTAACTTCTCAATAATAGATGTTCATACGAATTGTTTATATCAAAAAGTATAACGCAAGAAAATCACGACAGGAAATTGTACTTTTGGCGAAGTCATAAGGTGGCACACTCGCAAGAGCACAGATGAATTAATTATGCGTGGCATCACGTGATTAGCGGGAGGCGAGGATGTTCTCAATAAATAATCCTCGCCTTGAGCAGATGGGAGAGGTTTTTATGCTATGACAGCCGGGGCAATTACTTCTGGTCCGTACTGTGATTGTTGACGTGTAAGAGACGGCCGAGCCCCAGTGTGAGGCAATCATCTCTGGGCGGATGTGACGTCATCCATCGAGAAAACCTGTCGGAGATTGAATCAGGCGTTCTGCATGCTCATGTGTCATTGACAAGCCCAATAAGCGAAAATTACTAAACAAGCTGCTAAACCGAAAAAGGTCAGGACAAAAGCCACCTCTCTCTAATAACCAACACTCGAGGTGCTGTTTGTATATAAAAGAGATTTCAATCTAATTACATTTTCTTTATGAACTATATTTATTTCATGTATTGTTGGGGTTATTATCTATATAAAAACCCTTTCATAAAATCGAATCGGTTTGGTTATTTTTTCCTGGTGCTAACATGACTCCAGCCCGATGACCCTGCAGGTAGACCAGCTGATTATCTTTGGATCTAATAACCGCTCAACAGGATCAATCCCAACGTGAGCTGTTGAGAGGATCCCCAGTGAATTAGGTCTAATCTGTAACACTGGACCCTACAGAATCACGACCGATATTGTGAAGGACGGCGGTCCAGTGGGGTTAGGTCACGGTGTTACATCACTGGTGAAGTGTCGAAGAGTCGTTGTTACATTAACCGTTGCGGTGACCAAGGATCGTGTTACACCTAATCCTAGCCAGAGAACCAAACTTAAAAATACTTTCAAGAAAAGAATGTGACAATAAGTCGGTCTTTTTATCTCAGCAGATGACAAACTAAAAACAAAGCCAAAATAAATTTGCAAGAGAACCTTAAAAAATTATCGAAAATCGACAATGACAGTGATGCTAATCATAATTGGAAAACCGAGAAAAGAGACCGGGAAATACAAGGAATAATTGAGACCATGCAGGCCACAGCTCTACAAAAGGCAAGACCACCAGTTACTACTGGTGTGAAAAATTTCGAAGAGATAAACTGAATAAATAGTTGGATCTTGTCAGAAAACTGAAAAACAAATATGGAACACAAAAGTGACAGTGAATATTAGGAGCCGTTGAAGCCATAAAAAAGATAGAAAAGTGACTTAGGAGATTCAAGGAGGATTAAAATTATCCAGACCCCAGAACTGTTAAGATCCGTTAGAATACTAATTTGTGTCCTGAAAAGCTGGAGAGACAGACTTGTAATTCAGACAACAGCTATCACTGGCACTAAAACTTGCAAAGTAATCGTCTTTAACAGCAACAAAACGATGCCATAAAAACTATGTTAAAGCAAAAATTAACTACATAGAAGAATAGTGAGAGTATGTTATGTGATGAAACAGGAGGTGCCCGTGGTGTAATGGTTATCGTCGCAGGAAATGGACACGGCGACACGAGTTCAAATCCTAGACGAGACTGATTGCATTTCACATAGCACTAATACCCTATTATTCTCCCTCCAGCTATGGGTAAATAGTAGGGCAGACTAGGTTCTTCAGCCTTGTTGAGGCAACTAGTCTAGGAGAAGAAAAACTCTGAATTCAAACCTGTTAAACTCCGCTTAAAAATTGACCTTGCGTCATATCCTGCCCGAGCGGAGGGGTTGGTAAATATGGTTATGTGATGAAACAGTTAATCAATCACATAATAAACGAATGCCGCAAACTGGCACAAAAAGTACAAGAATAGGAACGACTGGGTGGAATAGGTGATCCACTGGGAATTTTGCAAGAGATTAGAATTTGACCCAGCTAACTAATGATATATACACAAACCAGAATCAGTCCTAGAAAATGAGATTCATAAAACTCTCTGGGACTTTGAGATACAAACGGTTCACCAAATCCCAACCAAAAGATCAGACTTAGTGTTGATTATCAAGAAAAAAAGAACTTGTCATCTTGTGAATTTTGCTGACCACAGAGTGAAAATAAAATAAAACGAAAAGATAAACAAATACGTGTACCATGCAGGAGAACTAAAAAAAGGGTGACGGTGATACCAGTGGTGGTTAGTGCTCTAGGAACGGTCTCCAAAGGTTTGGGAAAAAAAGATGGGACGAACTGGAAATCAGAAGAAGAATGGAGACTATCTAGATTGTTAAGACCAGCAAGAATACTCAAAAGAGTCCTGGAGAGCCGAGGAGACTTGAGACCACTCAGACTCCTATGAAAGTTGACCAACTAACTATGGTTTGAAAAACTCACCGAGAGAAAAATAATTGATAGAACCTATTTAGACCACAACACCGTTAAAATCAGATAGTATACTTAGAAGAGTCTTGGAGACCTGAGAAGATTTACTGTCACTCAGCCTTTTGCCCAGTGAAAATAAAGAAAGTAAAAAGATAGATAAATACTTGGATCTTGCCAGAGAGTTAAAAAACTTGTGGAACGTGAAAGTGATGGTAATACTAATCCTAGGCGGCACGTTTGTAAAGGCCCCAAAAGGCCTGGAAAAGTGACTGCTGAAGGGGTGGGGGGCTGAAGATCAGAGGAAGAATTGAGACCGTTCAGATCATTGCACTGTTAAGATAAGCTAGAATATTTAGAAGAATCCTGCCGATCAAAGGAGAATTGCGGTCACTCCATGAAAAACCACCTTTTAAAATCAATAGTAATACAAAAAAATACCGAATATTATAAATAATAATAATAATATCAAATGGTACATGCACAAACTAGAATCTCTCCTGAAGAATGAGATACATATAATTCTCTGAGATTTCGAGATGCAAAAAGATTATCTAATCCCGGCCGAAAGACCAGACCTAATAACAAAAAAAGAAAAAAAAAAAAAAGAAAAGAAAAAAGAAAAAAAAAAGAAAAAAAAAACAGAATATCTGCCGTCTAGTGTATTTTGAGTACAATCAATGGGAACAAAAAAAAAAAAAGCAACAGAAAAAAGACAGCTAAAAAAGAAAAAATAATTCCAATAATCCTTACAACTGCTATCAAGCAGTGAAAAAGTTAATGTTACAAAATTCTGTTTCAGAAATATTTATTGAAAGTAAAAGAAAAGTCTTCTTCCTACCATCATCAACGTCTTCTTGATCCAGGTCTTGAAGCTCTCTGGTGATCCAATCCTCTGGTAGACATTTGCTGCTGTTAGGTCTGGCCCAGACAGCACTGGATGAATCTTGTGATTCTTCAATTGATTCATCAGATTCCTTTTCTTGGCTGCGATAACTTCTTTTTATAATGCTGTCGAAGGAAAAATACAAGGAAAAAATGAAAAAAAAATGGACAAAGTGATGTACCACAACGGGTCACAAATTGTTGTAATGTTACTGCACTAAATAGGACGTTGTACCGTTACACACCAAATGTATGTTTGTAATCTCACCGGGGAAAAAGTGACGAACATACATAACTCTGTCTTTGTTTAATAACACAAAAGTTTATTCGCTGCTATACTTTTTAAGTAGACGTCGGGGAGAAAGACAAAGAGTATGAAAGCAGCGTCGACCGCGTTAGCTGAAGAAAGAGGGACAACATGTCATGAAAAGATAAAGAGAGAGCAGACACAGACCTTGAACTATCTTTACGGCTTCGTGTTGCAGCTCCAACAATCTTGTTCGCTGGTTTCGTCGTCACAGCTGCGCATCTGGTGTAAGCTCACCCCAAAATTGGAGCGGTAATTTTCGTCTGTCCTTACATCTAAGTGGCTGTTGTTCAACTGTGCTCTTTTCCTCGTCGCGTCCCCCAGCCAACGGACTTTAAACCCGAGTCGTCCCCTTATTTCTGCCCGATGTCAGAGGGAGAAACATGTCTGTTTCCGGTGGTTCTACACCTGCACAGACAACTTGAGACCCCCGAGTTTTTTCTTGTCATTTTTAATTACTGTAGTCAATAACCCGTGACTGGCTAACCTACAACGAGTGCTTTGACCTGACTCCTCAGAGGTCATCTGACCGTTCCGTTGACTATCTGCTTTTTCTCATTATTTTTTCTCTCTCTTCTTCCCCAGAAATTAGTCTCTCGTTCTCTTTATAACTTGAACCAACTAGAAGCCGCTTAATCACGTTACATACCTTCCTTACAACAATTTTAAAATTTCTTAAAATTTTCAAAACTAGTATTGTTGGCACTCAGATATAGGTAATTATTTAATTAATCATTTATCCGTTGTTGTTAATTTGGGTTCGTCTCAGCAATCCGATGTAACCGATACTTTTATCATTGCTCTGCGACGAAAACAACGCAAAAAACAACAAAAAACAAGAAATAAAAAACAATACAATTAAAAAAAGTAAAATAAAAAAGAAACGTTAAATTGTTCGCAATTTTCGTTCTTGTTTTCGTTCTTTCAGTCCATTTTAAGTTCTTTTTTCAGTTTTCTTTTTCTTGAAGGAGTAGCGCCCTCCCCTACACATTGGTGTAGTAGCTATCGAAAAGGGAGCCTTCGGGTTACCCTCGACTATAACTCTTTCTTTTTATTTTACCCAAACCAAGTTTGTTTTTTTTAATCAATGTCTTTCTTACTTCGCGAAATACCATTCTTTTCTTTTTCTTTTTTTTCTCATAAATCACTTCCTCTCACCTTTCTTTTTTCCTCTATCTCTTTCCGTATCCTCCTTATTCCCCCGTTTCCTCGAGCCTGCATATTCGTACAGTAAGTTTATCAAATACTCTAACAGTTTTCCGTATAAAAACAAACATCGACCAGCATGCAGAACAAGGAGTTTTCTTTCAAAAATGGTCTCTTTTTATTTTTTCTCTTTATTCTAAAAGACCCTTCTATCTGCTAACCAATCAGTGAGATGTTTTCGGGGGGGGGACTTTTCTCTGTTACTACTGACGTCTCTTCTTTTCTAAATCCATTTGTTCACGTCACTGCTAACGCATAAATCCAAGACATCGTCCAAGACTAAAAACTAAAAAAAAAAGTTGAACTACCTCCTGCCAGAAAAAAAATTCACTGTCTTCAAACAAGCGGAACAGGTTTCATTACCATTGATCTCTATACTTTGTTGGAACTCGGGTAGGATTATTTCCTGAAGAACGGCGGGGTACCCAACCTTATTACCGTATATCCACATAAAATCCCAAACTGAACTACGGTCAACTCTCAAACAATCAGGCATAAAATCAGACTGGACCGAACAAAAAACAGCAGGGTGACCAACACATTAAAAAAAGATATTATATTTCCTACTCTTTCCTCTGTCGTCTATAATTTTCCCTTTTCATTCTTCCTTCGTTTAGCTTTTCTTTCGTCTTCTTTTCTTATTTTAAGACGGACAGCAGAGCTTGAAATGACTAAAGAAAATAAGCGTAGAAGAGCACTTACCTAATTCTAATTAGTAATATCTTTGTCTTTCTTCTTTTCTTTTTTTTTTCTTTTTTTTTTTTTTTTTGTGGGAAGGCTATGTTTATTTTACACGCGGTCTTGTATTTATTTCTTTTCTTTCGGTTCTTCTACTTTTTTGGTGCGGGGGAGCTGTTTTTTTCGACACGAGGTCTTGTATTTCTTCCTTTTCTCTCAGTTCTGCTTTTTTTTTTTTTCTGTTCTTTTTCTCTATTTTTGCTTTCTTTTTTCTTCTTGTTTTCGCCTTCCATGTTGCTTCTGCGTGTTTTCCTCTTTCTGCTTTCTGTTGTTGTTTCTTCTTCCGTCTCGTTATCGTTTCATATGTTTGTTTTTTAAGCTGTCTAGTGTTTTCTTTCTCTTCCTTTTTTTTCTATCTTTAACTTCGTCTTTTTTTTCTTGTTTCTTTTCTTTCTTACTTTTTCAGTCAGTTTTCCTACTTTTTTCTTTCTTTCTTCTGTTTTCCACTTTTTCCACTGCACCAAAGAGGGCGTTGTATTGTTACACGCCAAATGTATGGTTGTAACCCCACTGTGGGAAAAGGTGATGAACACACAAAATTCTGTCTTAGTTTACAAACACAATTTGCTATTACTCTTTTTAAGTAGTCGTTGGAGAGAAAGAAGTAGAGTATGAAAGCTGAGTCGAACGCGTTAGCTGGACAAAGAGAAACCACATGCCATGAGGAGAGAGAGAGAGAGAGAGAGAGAGAGAGAGAGAGAGAGAGAGAGAGAGAGAGAGAGCAGACACAGATAAATTATCTTCTACGTTTTCTCTTCTAATTCTAACACATGCTTCCTCTCTAGCTCTGTCCTCGCCGCATGCACCCGTGCTCCAACTGCTGTTTACATCGTCTTATCACGCAGCCAACTAGCCAATTCTCGTATTTACCGCATCGCGTCTCACAGCCGACTGACTTTCAAACCCGAATCGTCCTCTTACCTCTGCTTGGTGTCAGAGGGAGGACATATCAGTTTCCGGTGGTTTCGCACCTGCACAGATGATTTGGGAACTCCGTTTTTTTCTAGTCATTTTTAATTACCGTAGTCATTCAACTGTGACTGGCTAACCTACAACGAATGATTTGGCTTAACTCCTCAGGGGTTGTCTGGCCGTTTCGTAGACTCTCTGTCTGTTTTTCTCTTTATTTTTTCTTCTCTCTATCCTTCCCGAGAAATTAGTTTCCTGTTCTTTTTATAACTTGGACCAACCATAAGTCGCTCAATCACCTTAAAAGAGATATAAAAGCCTTCGATACTTATTTTTATAAATTATCCACTCATGCTATGAATAAAATAAGTTCGAATGATTTCCCGTTGATAAACGTTGGACACAGCACGATATGCAGGGTTCCAATTTTTTCATGTTTTGTTTTGTAAAGATGCATTATTCATGTTTCGATAGTATAATGCACAATTCAAGATCGTTCAAAATCAGTTTTTCTCTGGGGTTCTCTGTTTAAAGGTATCGGGTATTTTCAAAAGAAATAGGAAGATCAAGAAAAATTTAACTTTCGGCAAAAATAGATAGTTGACGTGAAAAGATAGTTGACGTGAAAAGAAAAATACTTAAATAAATAAATAAATCTGTTAACTGACACGGATAAAGAATCTTACGAAGGGACCGACAAATAAATAAATTTAACTGAGACACATATAAGAATTCTGTAAACTGAGACATATATAAGGATTCTTGAGTAGGGGTCAACAAATAAAAAAATGAAAAAATAAATCTGTTAACTGACACGGATAAAGAATCTTAAGAAGGGACCGACAAATAAATAAATAAATTGCTCGATTAGCTGAGACACGGATAAGGAATTTTAAGTAGGGACCAACGGTGTGGCACGGGTAAGGAATCTAAGTAGGGGTCAACAAATAAATAAATTGGTTAAATGAGACACAGATATTTTAAGTAGGCTTCAACTGATAAATCATCATCATCATCATGTCGTGCCGCTAGCACGGATATCCCTGACCCTCTCTCGCCACTTTTCCCTATCGTTCATCGCCTCTGGCAGGTCTTCAGGACTACATCCCGTATCCTCAAATAGCTGCTGTATGTATGTTTGAGCTGGTCGTCCTGCTTTTGCTCGGCCATATGTGGGGGTCCATAGGTGTACATCACTTATGAGATCGTCTCTGCTTCTCCAGCAGTGTCCTACGTGTCTGGTTCGTCTAACTTGGATAGTTTTCGTGATGGGAGGCAGGTGGCCGTATAGTTGGTGCCTTGTGGGGTGTTGCCGCCAGGACTTATTCAATATTGCTCGCAACATTCTTGTGTAATTGCCGTCTAGCTTCTTCTCCAGTCGTTTAGTTAGCGTCTAAGTGGTGCATCCATACAGCAGTACGGATAAGGAATCTTAAGTAGGGATTGAAAAATAAATCTAAAAAAACTCGGTTAACAGAGACAAGGATAAGGAATCTTAAGTAGGGTCAAAAAATTAAAAAAATAAATAACTCGGTTTACTTAGACTAGGAATAAGTAATCTTAAGTAGGGGTTTAAAAAAATAAATAAACAAATAACTCGGTTAATTGAAACAGGGATAAGGAATTTTAAGTAAGGGCCAACAAATAAATAAAAAAATAAATCGGTTAAATGAGACAGGGATGAGGAATCTTAAGTAGGGGTCAATAAATAAATAAATAACTCGGTTAAAGTAGACGCAGATGAATAAGTAGGGGTCAACAAATACCTAAATCGGTTAAATGAGAGACGGATAAGAAATCTAAAGTAGGGGTCAATAAATAAATAAATAAATAACTTGGTTAATTGAGACACGGACAAGGAATCTTACGTAGAGGTCAACAAATGAATAAATAAATAATTCGGTTAAATTAGATACGGAAAACGAATCTTAAGTAGGGGTCAATAAATAAATTAATTAATAACTCGGTTAAAGGACACGGGGATAAGTAATCTCATGTAGGGATCAACAAATAAATAACTAAGTTAAATGAGACACGGATAAGAAATTTTAAGTAAGGGTCAACAAATAAATAAATAAATAACCCGGTTAATTGAGACACGGATAAGGAATCTTATGTAGGGGTTAACAAATAAATAAGTAGATAATTCGGTTAAATTAGATACGGAAAAGAAATCTTAAGTAGGGGTCAACGAATAAATAAATCGGTTAAATGAGACACTGATGAGGAATCTTAAGTTGGGGTCAATAAATAATTAAAAACATAAATAACTCGGTTAAATGAGACACGGATAAGAAATTTTAAGTAGGGGTCAACAAATAAATAAACTGTTTAAATGAGATATGGATAAGAAATCTTAAGTAGGGGTCAATAAATAAATAAATAACTCGGTTAATTGAGAACCGATAAAGTAATCTAAAGTTGGGGTCAATAAATAAATAAATAAATAAATGATTCGGTTCACTGAGACAGGGAAAAGGAATCTTATCAACAAATAAATAAATTACTCAGTTAACTGAGACATGGGGTCAGGATTTTTACGCAGGGACGAACAAATAAATAAAAAAAATACCTCGGTTAATTGAGACACGGATAAGGAATCTTAAGTTAGGGTCAACAAATAAATGAATAAATAAATAACTTTGTTAACTGAGACACGGGATAAGGAATCTTTAGTAGGGTTAAAAGAATATATAAATAACTCGGTTAACTAAGAACCGGTTAAGTAATCTTACGTAGGGGTCAATAAATAAATAAATAAATAACTCGGTTAACAGAGACCGGGAAAATGAATCTTACGCAGGGGTCAACAAATAAATAAATAAATAACTCGGTTAATTGAGATACGGATAAGGAATCTTAGGTTGGGGGTCAACAAATAAATAAATAGCTTGGTTTATTGAGACAAGGATAAGGAATCATAAGTAGGGATCAACAAATAAATAACTAAATAAATAATTCGGCTAATAGTGACAGGGAAAAGTAATCTAAAGTAGTGGTCAACAAATAAATAAATAAATCGGTTAACTGAGACACGGATAAGGAATCTTAAGTGGGGCGGGTCAATAAATCAATAAGTAAATAAATAACCCGATTAAATGAGACACGGATAAGGAATCTTAAGTAGGGGTCAGAAAATAAATAACCGGCCGGCCAGGATACAGCTGAAGTAAATGATAATAATTCCTGACAGCTTGGTATCCATCTGTCAACGAACCTCTTTAAAGTTATTGCAAACAGTCTGTTTAAATTATTTCAAAGGACCTTTGGTTAACTGAGACACGGATAAGGAATCTTAAACTGTTTAAATGAGATATGGATAACTAAATAAAAAAAAAAAGAAAGAAAAAAACTAAGGTGATATCTGTATAGAATTTTACAATAGTATATTTAAGAACTGAAGAAAAATTTAAAAAAGAAAAAGAATAATGTAAGTAGAAATTGAATTATGGAATAAAAGTAAGAACAAATCTATGATTTATAACTTTTATAATTTTGCGCATATATACAGAGCCCAGTTTCGATGTATTCAAAAAGTTTCTGATCGTCATGTAGTAAGAGTGTTTGCCTTTTAATCGACGGAAGGTGTTTGATCTCCAAGAAGAAAGGATGACTACGTAGCTCCGAGAAAAATATCTTTGACACTCTTTCTTTTTCTTTCACGACCTATACAGTGTTTTGACACTCAACAGACAAGCCATAAAGCTAACAATAAAATAAAATTCCTTGCGTTCTTGTCATTAACCTTAACGTGACAAGATAACTTGTTTTAGAAAGGAATCATGATTCTGTTTACATTTCAGGAAAACAAAGACCCAACAACTTTGACGACCCCTTCGCAAAAAGGAAAGTTGGAGAGCAAGGCTTCAATGGCATGGTTATTGGTGGATTTCTGTTTTTAATGGCCTATTAATTTTGATGGGTTCTCTTAAGTGAAAACCATCCTTGTAGAAAAACTGTTATGGTACTATTTAACTCATAGCAGGGTTGATAAGGAGGTTCATTCCTTTTCCAAAGGTATTAATCTGAAAGTGAATGCAATTGAACGACTGAAGTTCAAACTAACTTATTACGATGTCTTAGTCCGGCTTGTTAGCTATTATGCCATAAAGACTCACCGGAATGGCACGGCCTCAGCCACTCAAATAGAGTGAAAGAAAAAAACAGAAGATCCCGAAATTAAGAGTCGAACTGTGTTTTATGAAAGTACTCTCCGACACTCGCCTAATGTTAAACATTCGTCATACGTTCATTGGCCGCCGCCATCATCTCAACACACAGCCATTTGTTCGTTCAACCACTATGCTACATTATCGTTTCAGTGTTGCCCATGTTGGTAATTTTTTGAGTAAATCTAATCCAAAACCACAAGAAAATTCCCTTCAAAGATTTGAGAACGTGGAGAACAGTTGAAGAAATAAGATAGTGCAGCTTTGTTTAAAGGCCTATCAACCCTCATGAGTTGTTTAATGCCAAAGCCACCATTGTAGAAGAACTGCGGTGATGGTATCTAACTCATAGTTGGGGGGATTCATGGATTTCCTAAGGGTATGTCCGAAATTGAATATAACAACTTCACTGGAGTTCGAACTCGCATACTCCAAGGCGGTATTCTAGCACGTTAACCATTTTGTCACCCGGACTTCCCCTGCTTCAAATCATTTGAGACAAATGTAGGTGTGATTTGGACTTCTGCGATACAAAAACAATTTTGCCCTTCGGGGAGGCGTAGAATAAATAAGCTGACTGAATACGGTGTTCTGTGCATAGCAGTAAACTGGATTCATGCCTTGCCCATGCAGAGAACCATAAACAGCCTCAGCCATGTTTTGAACTTGAATCGCCAATGCCACTCTTACAATAATAACCATAAGGCAACTGCAACTGCAGGACAAAAACAAGCAGCCCACTTGGCTGTGGTTGTGGAATATACTGTCTGGATTTCTGCATAGATTTGAGACCTCCCTCCCTTGCAAATGTCCTGGATATGACATTAAACAATCTGATTGTGAAGTTCTTGTTCTGGAGATTCGGAGAGTGAAGAATTGTAATATAATGGCCGAGAGATTTCGTTTTATGCCCTTGGGTTTAGTTAGGCTGAGAACCTTTCGGCTCGGTGCATGGGTTACTTAGGTGCAACATTAGTGCAGGTGTTCACACGCGCACACAGAGCGGACGTGTCACTCAGAGATGTCACAATAGCCCAGATGGGAAACGGGGCTACACAGTGCGAATGACGTCACGCACCGGAAGCGAGCGGAGGATTTTGGGAGAATTTGAAGAAAGTTAATAGAGTTGAGACAAGACACCAAACGAGACGATTGATTTTCACTTGCTCGCGGAGGCCTTTGGCAGGTGTCGCACGAGATGGGGGGGGTGCAGATGAAAAAGCCAGAATAGAAAGATTGTGCCCCTCTCTCTTTATGTCGAATAACCTTTAAACTCAAAGGTAACAAAAAGTTTCGTACCTGAACTGAGAAGTCGTAAGTGTTTTTCGTGTTTCGAGATTCCTATGTTCTGTGTTATATATATATATGAACATTATATGTCCATTTCCCACATAGCCATATCGGGCTATGGTACAGAATATCTCTTTATTGCCATTACTCCTTGGTTCACTCTGAGAATGGTCCCATTTATGCGTTTAACTGATATTTTTCAAAAATTAGTTCTATATATGCAAAAAAAAAACCCTCTTAAGAAACTGTAAGGGGGTGTCCTCGTGGTGTAATGGTTAAAGCGCTGGAGTGCGGAATCGTAGTAAGCGAGTTCGAACTCCAGTCGCGCTATTACGTTAACTTTCAGACAAATACCATTGAGAAAGGCATGAACCCCCTTTTCCCCCCAACTATGGGTTAAATAGCATCATTGCTCCTCTTCTAGAAGGATGGCTTTGGCATTAAATAACCTACAAAGGTTGATATGCCATTAAACAAAGAAACCGAAACCAGAAAATGTAAATCTGAACGTACTTTTGTGGGACTTCCATAAAATTCCTAAAGTTCCGACTGTTCCACTCCCACGCTGTTTTATCTTCTTCACTTGTTGCTCTCGTCTCTTCGCTGGGACGAATAACAAATACGAAATACATATTTTGCGTGCACATTTTTTGTTCTTTTTTAATGTGTTCTTTTAAGTAACCGGTTGTACAATAACTGCAGAACCCTGGAACTTTGATAGAAATTACTTCCTCTGTCTTTCGTTAGTGCCTTTCAACGGTTCTGGGCTAACTCAAAGTTAAAATCTAATTCCTAGTTTCTAGAATTTTAGTCACATGACTTTAACTCCTCCAATGAAAGCCGAACTTTCAACTGATCTTAGGATCACTACACGGTTTCTGTATTTAAATATATGTACTCAATAAAATATCATTTATCACATTGAATGCAATTTCCTGATCTCTAGGCATAAAATAGTTTTAGACAGGTTGACACATCGTTAGAATTAATCAATCAAATTTCATTTTCCACAAAGTAACCCAATAAATTTTAGAATCAGAATATATTGATTCTTTAGGTTTTTGTAGCGATCTCTCAGACGACAACTCTTACCAACGCTTTATTGATCCCCCCATAAACACATGAATAACATTCGGTCTTTCACAGGGGGGTGTCCTCGTGGTGTAATGGTTAAAGCGATGAACTGCGGAATCGTAGTACGCGAGTTCGTACTCCAGTCGCGCTATTACGTTCACTTTCGGGTAAATACCCTTGGGAAAGGTATGAACCCCCTTATCCTCCCAGCTATGGGTTAAATAGTACCACTACTGTTCTTCTAGGAGAATAGCATTGGCATTAAATAACCTACAAAGGTTGATATGCCATTAAAAACAAAGAAACCAATCGGTTTTTCACAAGGAGCAGTTCTAATTTTTTTTTTGGTTTATTTGTTTAACGATAATGAAGAGTTATTAATCCTTGTGAGATTTAACTTTGAATTATAATGAGATTTGATTTGGTTTCTTGTTTTAACGGTGTATCAACTTTCATGGGTTACTTAATGCCAAAGCTATGCATGTAGAAGAACGGCAGTGGTACTATAGCTGGGGTGATAAGGAGGGTTCATACCTTTCAAAAGGGCATTAGTCCGAAAGTAAACTAAATATAGAGACAAGAATTCGGACTCACTTTAGCCATTGCGCCACGATATTTGGGTAATATTTAGACGCTTAAACTCGGTATTACATGAACTGCAAAGATGTTGGAGAAGCATAAAAAGGATACTATAGGTTAATGAGGGAAATTTTGGTACAAGTTAATTTTTTTTTTTTTTAATTTCGCAAATAATTTTGCTTGCTTTTTTATTTGGAAGAACTTTCTCTGCTCAGTCTATTATTAAAATCTGAAATTCATTGATTTCTTATCGAATTATATGGACAGGGTTCTGTTTACTATGTAAATCCAATTGTGAAATGGCCTTTTAGAGTGCTCATACAAGTTTAGGGTAATAGCGTGATTTGTAACAAGATATGGTCAGATGACTTGAAATAAGATAATTCGGCCCTTGTTTAGCCTCTCTTTCTCTCTCCATCTAATGTTACAATAAATAAAACAAGAACTATCAAAAGCGCTGGTCCCTGCCAGATTGCTAAGTTAAGCAACGACAGCCAATTTAGATGAGTGACCATTTAGTAACATTAGGGACACAGGGTGCCACTCATGAAAAATACTTTTGTAAATATTTTTGATTGCTTTTTATTTAGAAGAAATTTCTCTACCTGGAGAACTTGACCCCACAATCGAAATTAATTGTTTTTTTTAATGGAATTAGACGGAAGGTGGGGGGTCCTGTCTAAAACATAAAAAACAAGTTTACATGCAAACATAAAAATATTTTCACATAAAAACATTTTCACATAAAAATATTTTCACATAAAAACATAAAAAGATTTTACATAAAAACATTAAAAATATCTTATATAAAAGCATAAAAATTTCATAAAAAATTATATAAAATTACATCAACGTACAGCAGTACGCTCGCCTTTGGGCCAGACGCCTGGCATTCGTACCGGATTGCTGTGCTTACTTACTATGACATATTGGCTTCAAAAGGTTTCCACCCCCAAGTCTTTGCCTGTTAGCAGGACTAGGTTTATTGCTTGACGCCTGAGATACCCCATTAGAGGAATACAGACCGGGTCAAGAATTATTGCACCTGCTGCGCATGAGTCTCGATTCGTGCGAAGCCCCCACAATAAAATAGCTTTGTTCCACATTCTGACATGGTGGAATGTCAGATAAATCGTAGTACGATTTCAGAACTTTTTAGGACCCGCTTCTACTTTGAGACCGACCGGTTTGTTTTCGGGCTTAATACCAGAAAACAGTCGGCGATCTTCTTTAAAAATGGGGATAGTAGGGTAGGGGTTAAAACCAAACTACCTATAATTTTATTCAGTTATATTTTTTTATTTTCTCCCTAGTTCACTCCCTCTTTCAAATATTGTAAATACCATTTGTTGTTCATCATGGTCATTGAGGGCTGTGCATTTAGCATATGAGGTATTTTCGCGCAATTCGGGATTGTATGAGTGTATTGATTATAAAGAATGCATGGGCCAACGAACGAAACAAACGAAGATAAACGAATTTTGCTTCCTGTCAAAGGTTTCAAGGAACTTTTTTACTTTTGGATTTATTTTGTTTTATTTTTATTTTTTCTAATCCCTACACACGTCCCTACCCAGATAGCGGAGTTATTTTAAGATATGCTTGAAGGGTAAAAGAGAAAAAGGGTCTCTTATAAGGTGTATGTGTGTAAATTGTTTGCGAAGTCGTTTGCGTCAAAGGAAAATGCAACAAACTCAAAGTCGCACAATTTAGTAAAGATGATGGTGACTGTAGATATTGTGTCATTATATGTACTTAGGATTCCATCGGATTAACCAAAACACAACAGATTTGCTTCTACATCGTAGCCTCTTGGCTTTTCCCGCGCACCGGTCCTCCCCGAAGGGCAATAACTATAAACGGTGAAAACCCTGGTTCAGTTCCTCATGCAACGCATATGGGAACTGCTATCTGCGGTACTGTAGTAATTTACAAAGCTCTTTGCTTCGATGTGGCACAAGGCCGAATGAATAGGGCGCCCAATGAGACTCTAACTCACTCGTGTAGGTTTGTTAGTTTAGCTTGCTAACCGTTACACCACCAGAGGTGCCCATCTGAGGTACTATATAGAAGTACGACAGGTTTCCAGTTGAAATAAGATGAATCATGTCATGAGTGAATTCATGTTTGTTAAGCTTTGTGTTGGAACAGTTACTCTTGAATTAGTTGTTCGTTTTTCGGTTCTTTTGGATTTATTTTATTTTCATTTTTATTTTTATTTTTTCTCACTCCCACAATGGTTTCGAATATTGCTATGCAACAGTAACTATTTAACACCAGTCATTTGTTTCCACACATATACATATGATTCGTAAGTGAATAGTTTATCGGTTATTTAATTTTCAAATGAATTAGAACTATATTTTGCTCACTGATATTACTATTGCTTCTATACAGTTTGTGGAGTTTGTATGTAATTTGGTTATTTCAGTAGATTGCTCTCTAAATTATTCCCACCACAAATACAACACAAAACTTTACAATCGCGCAAAAGAAATGGAATAGAACACAACGAACATTAAACAACAAACAGTTTAATAAGCATATAACAGAATATGAAAACAAATAAAATACATGATGTGTAAATGGCCTTTTGGAAAATAAAGTTTGATAAGAAGAGAATAAATTTGTTTAAAGATGTGTGTGTGTTCATGTTAACGGAGTCCGTAAATAAGTCGTTCTTACTTACATTAAGTTTATAGTGGGTTTTATGACAGTGGCGACTGTGTGTCGCGTTGATGAAAGAGTGTCTGTCAGGTTTTTCTTTTGAATGTGATTCGCGGCCATTTGAAAAGAGGTCATGAACTTTCGTTGAGGAAGGAAAGGAATTTGTCGGAATGTATCGGTTACTGCTTTACTGGCTTAGTGGCTTGTCTTCATCTGTGTCTTCGTTTGTGTGTAAGCTTTTGTATTGAGCTGTATGGCTTCCTAACTCTGTGTTATTTATATCCTACAGGTGGATCAAAGAATCGTCCTAAAATTTTGGTGCGTAGACATTTATTGACCAATCAGATTTGTATTTTACTATTTTATTTTCGAACCAAAATATTTTCTGTTAGTTCACTTCCGATCCTAATTTTCTAGAATGTTCTATTCTATGTTTTTATTGCTTATTTTAAAACTAGAAAAAAATGTGTATCCTATAAGTTAAATGATTTGAACTATTGCCATTTAACACTAATATTTCTATTTAATTTTAATCGTTTATTTTCTGACAGTGAAATGGCCACAATATAGCTCTTTAACAGTAACTTTTCTATTGAACACGATTCATTCATTTGCACACATTCCAAGTATTGCTTTGTAATATCAATCATTCAGTCTAGGAACGCAGTTAAAGAGTTTCAAGTATTGTTATTTAAGACTTATTCTATTCAACTTTACTAATTCGTTTGCACACAGTTTCTAAGTATTGCTATGTATCATTAGCAATTTAATTAAACGCCAATCATTTGTTTGCCCACAGTTGAAATGTCAAGCAGTTCTATTTGATCCATTGATTGGACCCTATCAGATGCTATCACTCCGGTTGAGAGTGGACCAGGGAACAATGGGATTAAAGAGGTACTCCACATTCCCCAAAGCTGCAGGGCTTGAGCCTCGCTATCAGATTGTCATAATCAGGACACTCATACAAGCTGGGGGGTTCTTACCCTTCTGTAGAGATGCAGTCCATGTATTCTACAGCCCCATCCGAGTAAGTTGTAATTAAATTTGAGATAATTTCAAAGAGATTTCAAATGATGATACGTGGTGCCTTCAATAAGTTTCCAGACTCTTTTTGTATAGGCATTTAAAATTGTCGTAGACTCTTGAAAATTCAGTATGTCATTGCTGTACATCTTATTAGATGACTGACCAACTTTTATGATTTCAGAAGTAATGGTTAAAGCGATGGACAGTGGAATCGTAGTACGCGAGTTCGTACTCCAGTCGCGCTATTATGTTCACTTTCGGACAAATGCCCATGGGAAAGGTATGAGCCCCCTTATCCTCCCAGCTATTGGTTAAATAGTACCACTACTGTTCTTCTAGGAGAATGGCTTTGGCATTAAATAACCTACAAGGGTTGATATGCCATTAAACAAAGAAACCAAAGCATTTTATGATTTCAGCTTCAAATGAACAGCTACAGCACGAATTGGAATACACCCTACTAAAACCTAATTGTCACAGCTGGTGAATTTCAAAAATGTAATCTGGACGTGAGGAAGAACGATATGCAATAAAATTCTATTTTAAACTTAGAAAAAATGACACAGAAACGTATGAAATGCTTCAGACTGCTTTTGGAGCATCTTGCATGAATCGAGCATCAGTTTTTGAGTGGCATAAGAGATTCAAGGAAGGAAGGCAGTCTGTGGGGGAGGATGAGAGGTGTGGGAGGAGTAAGGAAGTCAATACACCAGATTTGATTGGCCAAAGGGTTAGGGTTAGGGTTACTATGTTGAGGTTTTAAGGGAGTTCAGCAAGAGACTCCACCGGAAGAGGCCAGCACTCTTCAAATCAGGTCAGTGACATTTCCAGCAGGACAATGCACCAGTCCACAACTCCACCCTTGTCACAGACTAATTGACCAAGATGGGCATCAAGACAGTTCCTCACCCTCCCTATAGCCCAGACCTTGCTCCCTGTAACTTTTGGTTATTCCCTAAGCTCAGAGGCTGTCGTTATGAAACAATTGAGGAGATGAAAGAGGCTGAGACGAGGGTCATTAACACGCTGACACAAGAGGACTTCTATGGGGCCTTCGAGAAGTTGTTGGAACGGTACAATAAGTGCATTGCAGCTGGAGGAGATTACTTCGAAGGGGACTAGAGTTTCATGTGTGTACTATCAATAAAAGTGCCCATACGAAAAAAGTCTGGAAACTTATTTAATGATCCTCGTAAATGATTTTGAAACCCATTGGATTTACATTTTCCTGCACGCGGTGGTATGATATCAAGTATTCCTATCTAATCCAAATAATTGAAGCAGTAGATAATACCCTAACTGGTACTACTACTACTCCTGGTCAGAGTTGAGGTAGGGGTACTCGATACTTCCCAGTTTTCCGGAACTATATCTTCATCATTAGAAGCAGTTTAATGTCATGCCGAGAACCCCCACTCTTTTTCGGACTCCTTCTCAGAGGATAGTCAATATACTGTAAGAGCCTCCCTCCCCAATAAGTGTAAAACAGCTTAGAAGAAATTTGAAGGCGATTTAAACAGTATTTATCCAATTTTAATGAAATTTTCAGAACTTACTCATTGAGCAACGAATTTATTTTCGAAAATATTATTCTGTGAGAAACGTTTTCAAGTCAATGAATGTGCACCATTTATTTAAAGTTTATTGTTACCTTCATCCTATTATAATCAGTAATATATACCAAGGGTTTGGCTTGGTTTGCTTTCTCATGCCTATTAATCCGAAAGCGGACGTAACAGCGCAGTTGGAGATCGATCTCGATTACTATAATGTCGTAGTCTGGTACTTTAACCACGACACTACGAGGACTTCCTCAACGCCGACAGTAAACAAATTGATCATAAAACTAAACGCATATTTTCAAAGTTCTTGTTATTGACAAAAATTCTTACCATTTTCTGGTTATTAGCTGCTTATTGGCCAAACAGGGCAATTCAATTTCCGTGCCTACTTTTACAGTTGGCCAGTAGAACTTTCCTTTTTCGTCCTCTGTTGTTTCACCTATACATAGCACTGGAAATAAAGTTGAAAAATATCGTCTGCGTGACAGTAATTTTTTTTTCTTATAATGAAAAACGAAATGGGTAATAGCTTGACTTTGAGATTTATTCATTTATTTTTTTTTTTTATGCTTCAATGAGCGTTTCCACGTTTTACAATCTTCTCACTTCAACATTTTTTTTATAAAAAATATTTAAAAAAAAACATAATTTTTATACTGAAAATATACACAATTAATACAATATCGATGTACAGATCAAATTCTGTTAAGTAATTTAACCGATAGTCCCCCAAAACGCCCTCTTAAATTCTTCTTATCATTTTTTTCTGAATTCATCCAATTCAGTCTCAAAATTTTCAACGCAATAGATGTTTTTGATCTGATTAGGCAATTCGTTCCAAAACTATATTACTCAATTAGGAAAAAAATTCAATTAGTCAAATGACTTAGTTTTTGAAATCTTCCTTGACAGTTCATTTCGAGTTCGATGAGAAATATTGAAAAAAATGTCTACCATAATTAAAAATTCCAGTAATTATCTTAAAAGTTTTGATTATTGAAATATAACACAACTGTGCTAAGTTTGGGTGGAGCTTTTTCTTTAAAATATAGATATAGGTGTCTAATACAGGGGAGACAACTATGGTTGACATCCACATGATTTATTTATTGTAGAAAATATAGCTCACTCATGACTCAATAAATATATAAAATAGAATAAAATAAAAGCTACGAACAACCATCATTGGATTGTCCCGTTCTTTTTAGTTTAATACTTTGTTCAAAAATTGTGTAAACTATATATGATAACATTTTCAGCATTTCAAAGTAAAGATCTCAAAAAGAATTGAAATTTTTAAAAAATCTGACACCTTTTTTTATTTTGCTATAGGCTAATCTCACTGTACTGAAGTGTTATTACAAAATAAAGGTTATTTTGCAACCAATTTGCTTAAGGTAAATGGATACCTAACTATGATATATTATCGTTAAAAATCAAATGATTTCATAAACTTATAATGTTGGAAATTTTGGATAAATCATATCAACTTTACATTAAGTAGAAAACTGAATTTGATTTTCCAAAATTTCATATTCATATTTTTTCATTTGTTGAGCTATATTGAATAAATTATTTACTTACTTTTGCCCGTCAGTTTTATTGAGTTTGGATCAATCTCCAACGACTTCAAATTTTTACTTGTTTTCAAGATGTTTAAAATATTTTGCCAGACTTGAACCTCATCAATATGAATAGGTACAGTACATACAATTTTCATTTCAAGAGTTCTTTCAGAATGACTGTAAATAGAGCAAAATGCATTGTCAGGAAATGTATAAATAATATAGTGCACAAGGATAACAAACACGAGTCCTATATGATGAGGTAGGTGCAGTTAATACCTGGTAAGACCCAAGAGAAACATTTGATCTAATTGAAACACTTGCTGAACAAGCTCAAGAAACTCTGAGAAACGTGTCATGACATTCTCTGATGGGAACAACATCAATCAGAAGCAGACAGTAAACAAGAGGGGGCGCTGTGCAAATCCCACAGAAATATGTATTCACGACTTTTCGAACACAATCACCACGCTTCACAAATAACATTATAATTTTGGATGTAATTTTTGTGATTATGAAACTTCACAAATACCATTATAATTTTAGCCACAATTTCTGTGATTATAATATTTCACAAATAACATTATAATGTTGGCCACAATTATTGTGATGATGAAACTTCACAAATAACATTATAATTCTGCGGCAATAATTGTGATCATGAAACTTCACAAATAATATTATAATTTTGGCCACAATTATTATGATTATGAAACTTCACAGAAAACATTATAATTTTGGCCACGAATATTGTGATAATGAAACTTCACAAATGACATTATAATTTTGGCTGCAATTATTGTGATTATGCAACTTAAATATCATTGCGTCTTTACTTTCAATAAATAAAAGGAAAAATGACTCAAATAATTAGAAGAAAATTTAGAATTCAAAATATTTTGTTATCTTTTCAATAATATAAGTAAGTAAGTGAAAATCACAAATTGTACTCTGAAAATGAAAATTAACGTCCAATGTAGTCTCTGCTCTTAATTGATCTGGCGTATATATATATTGTCATCCACAGACAATATATATATATATATATATATATATATATATATATATATATATATATATATATATATATTCTCTTTATACCCTGTCCGGTGGCAAAAGCTGTTTGGTAGCGCCAGGAGTGGCAGTACCGCCTTGAGCTACCGAAACTGTTTTATCACCCCTGGTTGGCGGCTGATGAGGACATGGTATCGCACGTGCTTTCACACGTGGTATGATGAAAAATTAAAAAAAAGTAAGTAAGTTGGCTTACTCGAAGGCTCCCTTTTCAGTAGCTACTACACTGGGGTGTAGGGGAGGGCGCTACTCCTTTCCTTGGATTGCTCCATTTACTCTTGATCCAGACTTTATAATGCCGAGTATTAAGCAAGGAGGCATCGAATGCCATTTTGAGAGTCTATGGCATGACTCGACCTGGGATTGAACCCCGGTCTCCCGTGCCATTGGCGAACATTTTAACTATTACGTGAATGGATTGGTATAATAATATACTAGGGTGAATTAAAAGCTTTCCCATATTTTGGTAACATTACGAACAATTTGGTAGCTCCGAATGGTTTGATGAGGTAGTGAAGGTGTCGAACTACACTGGTCTGTGAGATGCTGAGCTTGCCTGATACTTTCCAATTGCAACGCGCCAGATTTACCTCTATGGCTTCAAGCACGTTCTCAGAATCCGCGATTTTTGCTCAGCTTTTCCTTACCTGATCACCAAGGTTCTTGAAACCCGAGCGAAATTTTTTGGAACATCTGGTTGTTGTATTGTGATCAACTGAGCCTTCACTTTTAATACAAACGTTTAGCTGCTTCCGTGACCTTATGACCCTCTTCAAACTCGTAAAGCATAAGTTTTCGAATTAGACTACATTGCATATTCATCTGTGCGATTTTTAGATCAAACACAGAGTGGGAAGCAATGCACATGTCAGCTCACCAACTATCACAATACTACTAAAGGCTATCTTTCATGAGTTGAACTGTTTCAGTCCCGGGATATATGTGCTGTTAACTAGCATTACTAAAATATTGCAAAACTTTTGCGCGTCCTAATATTTAACATTAATGTCTAAAACATGAAGATATGATAAAAACTTCCACTAGTCAAAAACTGCATTTTATTATAATGGATATTATGTGTCTGTAACCGGAACAATGTCATCACCAACGTCACAATTCCCTTAGTTATTTAAGTTATATAGTTGCTAGTTTTATTAATGTATGTGGGTAGTATTTTCATATAAAGAAAAGTTACCTGAAATCCTGGAAAATCACATTGAAGGTTCCATTGTTGTTTAGCAGTTCATTATCTAACTGCAAAAAAAAAAAGTGTAAATTAATTTCGGCATTTTCAAAGGTAATTTTAAATCTGCTGATCACAGTAAGTAATCATATCCCGCGCAACTTGAAACTTTGGCCATGTCGAACTCGGGATTAAATGAAGGGTTCAGTTTGAAGTTTTGTGTGGACTCCTGGGTTCCACATGACACACTTGAAGAAGGCCGAAGGATGCATCGGATGAAACGTTGTGAATATAGCAATGAAATTATGGATAATAGTCTGATTACACTAAGTGATAGTTAAATTTTCCTTTAAAAGTTATGCTCCGAGGTTAATAATTGTAAAAACAAACACTAGAACTTTTTTGGATGGAATTAGATGCAGTTAATAGTCTTTAATTCCACCGGCAACATCATAACAGTGTTATTTACTTACCCAGCATATTTTCCAGGACACACTACAGATATATGCATATAGGCACACGTTTTGATATGTGTCTGTTTCTGTTCCTCTGTTTCTCTGTCTCTCTCCCCTTACCCCTCTCCTGAGCACGCAGCTACACCTAAGGCTTGTACCAAGCACCATAACTCTATGCTGATCTCCCAGAATCGCTGTCGTCGAAAACTTTTTGGCAGCCAAGTCTACACATGTTTCGACTCCACCGAGTTTAAACACTGCTGAGACTACACGGACATTATCCAGACGTAGCGATTCAATACACATGCAAAGCTCTTGTGTTATGTTTTGACCTTTTGACCAGGCCAAAAATACCATTCAAGGTGATGCACTGGAAGGAATTGACACATTCTAATGGCAGTTATGAGAGGAAAACGCGTGGGCGGAAATTGGCTGATGAAATGGGACGAGGTAAAAAAAAATCCCATTATACTCTCATAGACTGACGCACCGGAAGAGAGTGACAGTTATTTCCGTTCGATGACGATCACACAGGCCATTCAAAAGGTAGCGGAAGTGACACATCCCGGTCGCCAGATATCGGAAGAAGTTGCGGAGGCGTGGAGGCGTGTCCATATCACCGCGTGGGAGTTTGAAGGTAATATAAGGAAGACGAATTGAACAGAAGGCAGAAAGGCGAGTAGAGTTGAGGACAAGCAGTATAGTTGGAGTCGGAGTTGGACGAGATGTAGTAAGGAAAGCCAGGGCTCCGGTTGAGCAGCCATGGAGAACGAAAAAAACACAACACTGACGGCCATAACTTTGGGGTCAAAATATTTCAGTTATGTTCGGTCTCCAGCTCCCTCTCACACGCAAACTTTGAGTAACCTTTTTCGAAACCTTACACATAAAATGAGAGGTAAAATATTTGATAAAGAAGTCTTCCTGCGTCTTTCTGTGTGCTTCGTTTATTACTGCGTCTTTATCATCGTGCGTCTGTCTATTATTGTGTCGTTATGATGCTGCATGATGCTGTAGATGACTATATAACACTTGTGAACGATTCGTCCAAGAAAAGTCTGGCACTTATCCTCTTCTCTTTGTCATCCTTGCCTAGTCTGTCGTCAATCTCATCAATCATGAAACGTTAGCGTCATCGACATCCTTATACATATTTACCCAACCCCTCCGCTCGGGCAGGATATGACACAAGGTCAATTTTTAAGCGGAATTTAACAGGTTTGAACTCAGAGTTTTCCTTCTCCTAGACTAGTTGCCTCACCAAGGCTGAAGAAACTAGTCTGCCCTACTATTTACCCATAGCTGGAGGGAGAATAATTGGATTCATACCTTTCCCAAGGGTATTAGTGTTATGTGAAATGCAATCAGTCTTGTCCAGGATTTGAACTCGTGTCACCGTGTCCACTTCCTACGACGATAACCATTACACCACGGGCACCTCCTGATCGACATTCTTATATGTCACCGCAACAACTGTATACATTTTTATTTACCGGATAAGATGTTGAACGAGTGTTAAATTTAGCTGCTACAAATTCTAATTAAATCACTGCATATTGTATACAAAATATGTTCATACGATATATTAAGAAACTATATAGTAAGAAACTATATCATCATCATCATCATGTCGCGCAGGTAGCATAGATATCCCTGACCCTCTCTCGCTACTCCTCCCTATCGTTCATCGCCCCAGGCAAGTCTTCAGGACAACATCCCGTATCCTCACATAAATGCTGAATGTATGTTCGTGCTGGTCGTCCTGCTTTTGCACGGCCATGTGTGGGGGTCCATAAGAGTACATCTCTTATGAGTTCGTCCCTGCTTCTCCAGCAGTCTCCTATTATAAGAAACTATATAAAGAAACTATATATTAAGAAACTTATACAAAGAAACTATATAGTAAGAAACTATATAAAGAAACTTCCCCAATTCTATTAACCAGAAAAGTTTCTCACGGTTTGGAAATTGAAGAAAGAATGACAACTTACCGTTGTTTTTATTTCTTTTGACAATATCCTGTGGTCATATGTTTGCATTTGGTAAGGGGGAAGAGGCAGCGACATGAATTTCAACTGCAAGGTAAATGTGTGAGTCCAACCTGTCAGGACAAAGACATGTTAAGAATTAATTAGAATGATCCCCCAATATGCATCTTATATTCTTATAAAATATAATTTCTTTCATTGTTTTTATACAAAAATGTTATTTTTCTTAATATTAATTTGGTGCAGTTTCATTTGCCTCGAGTCGCACTATCAGTCAATTTTATTGTAATGTAATATGAATCCAGTGTAAGATAGCGGGCCGAACAAGAAACACTCGAGGGACGGATGTGGCCAGCGGGTCGGATGTTATTCAGATATTTACATCTCTGCTGATAACAAATGTTTTGAAACTATATATATAAGCATATGAACCAAAGCGATAAGACAAAAAGGGATATTTCTTTTATGCTATTTATCATTTAATTGTTATGAACTAGTTTCGACATAAAGTAATGGTCAGTAGAAAAAAATTTGTGGAAAAATGTATTTTTAGAAAGTTTTTAAAGTAGATGATAAACTATAAGAGAAGCGCCAAAAATGCAATAGTGACGTTGCATAAACATTTTTGAATGAAAATTATCTTCTGATATCCAAGTGTCTTCAACTGACCTTTTTATATCTGTAGTGAAGGAACCTGGCAAATGAATTTTTTTCATCTGAGAGGTTTATGTTGAGTATGCGAGGAGTGCTGTTCAAATTAGCCATGACTGCTCGGAATATATATATATATATATAGAGAGAGAGAGAGAGAGAGATAGTATGTATTTACCAACCCCTCTGCAGGGGCAGGATGTGACTCAAAGTTGATTTTTTAAGCAGAGTTGGCATTCAGAGTTTTTCTTCTCCTGGACCGGTTGCCTAACCAAGACTAAAGAACCCATTCTGCCCTACTATTTACATATACCTAGAGAGAGAATAATTGGATTCAAACTTTTTTCAAGGGTGTTAGTACTATGTGAAATGGAATCAGCCGCGTCTAGGATTTGAACTCTAGTTACCGTGTCCATTTCCTACGGCGATAACCATTACACCATAGGCACCTCCCATGAGTAGGAGTGGGAGAGAGTAAGTGAGTGAGAGAAGGTGGAAAATTCCACTGTTTAATAACTTACCGGCAAAGTCGTACTTGTTACATGAATTTTGAATGCAGCAAGAAACACAGCTTGTCCCGTTGCTCCAATTTTTGCAATTGGCCACATTGTTTAACTCAGCCTGGACGCAGTTTTTATATGTGCTGCATGATTTCTCTGATTGGAGAGTAAAACCCACCATAGTCAATCGGTTCATACAAACAGGCTTAAAAAGTAGAAACAAAACGGTTCATTCATAAATTGTGCCACGAGTCAGCTTTCAAATATTCATTGATAAAAGTATTTCATTACTTTGAGTAGAAACTAATACATCCTCATTCAGTATTACATAATCGATCGTCATCATACTTACAGCTCAGTCGGCCGTAGAATATAGCGACTGCATTTCTGCAGAGGGGTAAGCCCCCCCCCACACACACACACACACACGCAACGCCAACGAATGTCCTAATCTGGTAATTTACTAAGCTTTTTGCTTAGATGCAGCACAAGGCCGCATGAATTGGGCACCTAATGAGAAACGAATGTCCTAATATGACATGAAAAAATCTGATGGTGAGGCTCCAGCAATGATGGAGCTTTGGGGAATCCGGAGTACCCCTTTATTGCAATCGCTCCCAGGTTCACTATTGACCGGAGTGGTAGCACCTGATAGGTTTCTCTCAATGGGTTAAATAAAACTGTTTGACATTTAAACTGAGTGCAAGCAAGTGACTGATGTTTAATTGAATTGTTAGTGATGCGTAGCAATACTTTTGTTTGGTCAGTAAAATATGTTTATTCTTTTATGTGGGGGTTAAGTGAGGGAGACTCTTTCTGTGATTGGATAAACCAATCACGTGAATAGCCCAGAAGTTTTGGCGCAATATCCAAAAAAATCACCAGATTCCGGACCAGTTCCCAGTCATTCGTCAACCAGAAATTCTCCCCAAGAAATCAGAAAAAACAGCTATCCTCTCCATCACACCAGTAAGTCCCTCAACTTGACTCTATACACAGGGAGGACTTTATATTGTCAGTCATTGTTTTGTGAGAATTGAACTAAGTTTTTTAATTCATTTGTTCGTTGTTGTTAGTCTTAAATATAAATGTTATACAAACCCAAATACTTGGAACTATTTAACTTTGTTGACTTATGCTAAATTGATTTTTTAGGAAAAAAATTGTTTGATCTGTTTACTGTGTGTATCTACAAAATGTGTTTACAAACATATATATATATATATGTAAAAGGATTTGGCATTAAATAACCAACAACGGTTGATATACCATAAAACCAAATCAGTTCTGATACAAGGAAACTAGTAAGAAGACTAAAGCCAAAAAACTTTAGATCATAAAAAAGAAAATCCCCGTTGTCTTTAAACAAACTTGTCAAAGCTATATATATATATATATATATATACGTGTATATATATATATATATATATATATATATATATATATATATATATATATGTGTGTGCGTGTGTGTGTGTGTGTGTGTGTGTGTGTGTGTGTGTGTGTGTGTGAATGTGTGTGCGTAACTATGTAAGCATTAACAATGAATTCTTACCTCATTTCCAGGACATTGTGAACGTCTTTCTTTTTGGCACCTCTTGTCAATACAAGTTGTACAGGTAAGGTTTCGGTGGAATACATTTGTATCTTCTACAGAATAAGAAGATTTGTAAAATAATGTGTGACATTTTAGAGTGACATTTTAGAAGATGTTTTTGGTGTGCTTGGTGTCAATGACGATATTTAATCGAGCCCCTTCTCACCAATGACCAATATTAGCATTAGTATATCACGGATATACAAACACTGAACACAACAGGAGGAAAAACAAGATAATCGTATTTGTACATCGAAAAAACAATTAATCTTTCATATACTTAATAACACAAAATGGAAGTGCATAGAGTAATGGTTATCGTTATGGACATGGCAACCCGAGTTCAAATTCTAAACGAAGCTGTTTGTGTTTTACATTGAGTAATTTTTTTTTTCGGAAAGGCATAAATCCACCTTTTTTTTTTTTTCGCCCCAGCTATGGGTAAATAGTAAAGCAATTGGGCTTTTTTAGCCTTAGTACGGCAACCTCTGAATTCAAAGCAGTACCATTCGGCTGAAAAATTGACCTTGTGCAGTATTCTGCATGTGACAGAAGAGTTGAGCAAATACATACACATAACATATGTTACTACCCAACCCCTCCACAAGAACAAAGCGAGACACTCGGCCAATTTTTCAAGTGTTTTACAAGTTTTGAATTCAGATTTTTCCTCCTCCTAGATCAGTTGCCGTACAAAGTTTAAAGAATTCAGTCTACTCAACTATTTACTCATAGCTGAAGGGAGAATAGTTGGATGCATACCTTTCCTAAAGGAAATAAAAACAATCTCGTCCAAGTTTTAAACTCGGGTCGTCGTGACCATTTCCTCTGATGATATACAAAATATATATACCAATGATATTGTTCCATAATAAGCAGTACATGAAAGGGGTAAAAAAACAGAAGAAATCTGAATTGATGAGGGAAAGTAAAATGGCCGCATGGTTTTACTGCTCCCTGGCAGGGTCTGAGACACATCTCTCCAGTTCAAAGAACAGAGGCAAAAGATGTCGTAAATGGCTTTCTGTGATTGTCATGTGACACCTCACGAGGACCCAACGAATACTCTCATTTTCTAATAATAATCTCCCTACAATGTCTTCAACATAATCATAGACCATTAGAGATACCTGGCAATGCTCGGAGAAAAAATGAAAAATCTTTTTTATAATTTGATGTTTATTTTAACAAGAATCTAATGATACAGAACAATAAACATGTCATAAATAATTTTAGACAGAATTCTAATTGATTTTAACGGCATGTCAAACTGTCTGGGGTTATCTTATGCCAAGAGGTTAGGGAATTCTGTACATTGTACGTTTATATTTACATTTTTGTGTAGTGTTTTAAGTTTTTGCACACAGTAAAATAGTTTCAAGTATGTCTATCAAATACAAATGATTTGCAAACAGATTTATTGGACCCATAGATGGTATCCTAACAGGTACCATCCCACGGGACCAGAGTGGACCTGGGAGTCATGACAATGAAGGAATACACAACTTCTTTTGTCACTGCTCTTTCACTCAGTCTTTTTTTTTTTCATTGAGTAAAATTGCTCTAACTTCAATTTTTTCACCACTCATTATCAAAAGTGGGAAATAAAGAATCAACAATTAATGTTTATATGTTATATAAGCTGCATCAAATCAATTATATAATATGGAGATACAAGTTGCTAAAAGTCATTAGTGAAAATCCGACAAAAATTTTGACCCAAGCTGTTAGCTTGAAATATAGCTAAAATTTTCCCTCGCCCAAAGTTGTAGCGATTTTCATGCTGAATCGTTGTTACTCTTTGTATATTGAAAGATAAGCTCAATATTTTGGATTCTGTGTTGTCTTTCAGGATTTGAGAAATCATGTCTGATTCTGATAATAAAAGGTTCTTTCTAATGAAATGATGAGATAACTTTATACAAAGATTTCTGAGTTCTGAGCAAAGTTTATTTGATTAATCGATTTTAAAGGCATTTTAACCCGTCTATAGTTATTTCATGCCTAGAGGTTATGGAATTGCGTACATAGTACATTTATATTCACTTCTTGTCTAATTTTTTTAAAGAGTTTTTGTACATGTTTAAGTGATATCAGGTATTCCTAATAAAAAGATTGCACACAAGTTTATGGTATTCCTATCTAATACTAATAGTTATATGATTTGTTTGTTTGTTTGTTTAATGGCATATCAAACTTTGTGGGTTATTTAATGCTAAATCTCATATATATGTGGCGGGGGGATTTTTTAGGGCATAATTTGTTGGTAAATATCTTTAAACGAACTGTTTGAGCGCGAAACTAAGGTTAGTAGAAAACGTTTGATTCGCAGGGGTATGCTTTATAGATGGTCTCGTTTTAAAATATAGCTGGGGAGTACTTGTGGCTTTATGGCAAACGAGCTGGACTGTGACATTATAGCCCCAGTTTCACTATTACGAGCTGGACTGTGACATTCGAGCCCCAGCTGCACTATTACTTTCACTTTCGGACTAATACCCTTAGGAAAGAAATAAATTCCCTTGTTTCCTCAGCGATGGTTTAGATAGTATTGCTGCTGTTCTTCTACAAGAATGGCTTTGGTATTAAATCCCCCACAAAATTTGCCATTAAACTAAGAAACCTAAACCTATAACTGCTAGATTGTCGTTTACAATTATATTTTCAGTTTCAATATCTATACTTTCTACACTATAAAACTTATTTAGGGTTTTGGTTGATCCTTAGGGGTTGCATAGTTTTTTCTTGTATGGTCTTGTTCAACAACTTTTTGGGTGATTTTATTCTTAATGCTGAGGAGTGTTTGGATTGAGAGGATGAAGAGTTTAATATTTTCAGTAGTTTTTGTTCAATGGTTTGTTTGATAGGAACATTTGGAATAAGTAGAAAGATTCGAGTTTGGCTGGGTCAGAATGATTATATGAATTCAAGTAATTAATAAGTAAATAAAATTGGTGACTTTAGTCGAGGGGGACCCGAAGGCTCCCTTTTCAATAGCTACTACACCGAGGGCGCTACTCCATTCCCTGGATTGCCCCACCTCCATTAATCGTAACATTATAGTGCTGAGTGCTAAGCAAGGTGGCATCAAGTACCATTTTTTTAGTCTTTGGTATGACACACTGGGATTGAACCCCGGTCTCCCGGACCATTGGCGAACATTCATTAGGCCAATGGCCTGGTTTAAATGTTGGCGACTGTAGTCGATGGCGACCCGAAGGCTTTTTTCAATAACTACTACACCGAGGTGTAGGGGAAGGTGCTACTCTTTCCCCTGCATTGCTGAACTACCCTTGATACGTACCTTATAATGTTGAATGTTAAGCAAGGAGATATTAAGTAACATTTTTTTTAGTCTTTGGTATGACACGACCTGGGATTGAACCCCGGTTTCCCGGGTCATTGGCGAACACTTTCCCCACTAAACCTTAATAAACATTTATATGAATTCAAGTAACTATTCTAAATTAGTAGAAAGGATTAAGTTTGGTTGGGGTAGTCAGTATAATTATATGAATTCAAGTAATTAATAATAAGCCTTAATAAACGATTTTAGCTTCAAGTAACTATTCTAAATTTACCCATATTTACCAACCCCTCCGCTCGGGCAGGATATGACACAAGGTCAATTTTTAAGCGGAGTTTGACAGGTTTCAATTCAGAGTTTTCCTTCTCCTAGACTAACCAAGGCTGAAGAAACTAGTCTGCCCTACTATTTACCCATAGTTGGAGGGAGAATAATTGGATTCAAACTTTTTTCAAGGGTATTAGTGCTATGTGAAATGCAATCATTCTCGTCCAGGATTTGAACTCGTGTCGCCGTGTCCAATTCCTACGACGATAACCATTACACCACGGGCACCTATTCTAAATTTACAGTCAGTATTTACTAATCCCTCCGCACGAGCAAGATGTGATACAAGATGATTTTTTAAGCGGAATTTAACAGGTTTGAATTTAGAATTTTCCTCCTCCTAGACCGGTTGCCATGCTAAATTCAAAGAGTCCAGTCTGCCATACTATTTACCTATATCTGGAGGGAGAATAGTTGGCTGTATACATTTTGCAAGGGTAATAAATCTATGGGAAATGCAAATAGGCTCGTTCAGGATTTGAACTCGGTTCACTGTGAAATGGGCAAACGGTTTGAAGAATTAAAACTATACAATAAGAAAATAAATTAATAGATAAATACTTCATAAAGAAAAAAAAAATAAACAAAACAAAATAAAACAAAATACTTACTACTGCATTCACTGAAACTTATGAAGGGAGTTTGAAGCAGCGGCGTTTCAAAATTATTACATGTGCCTTCGAAATAAACCTTTGCCATATCTGGTCTCTTCATATATTCCACAAAGCTTTTCATCTCACAGTTACATCGTAAAGGGTTATACAACATCCTGCTAGAAAAGAGAATAATTTGAAAAAAATATAAATTTATTATCAAATAATATTTTCTTTTGTCTTTTTCATGTTATATTGTGATGTTAATAAAATCTTTAGTGCTTTGTGTTTGTAGCAGAGGAGTCTTCCTGGTAACTGTGATAAAAGGTTGTTTCTGAAATTAATTATAAATAAAATAAGTCGGCATAAAACTAATAACAGGAAGTTGAGCTGAACAGGCCTTCTCTTTTTTATGTATTTATATATTTTTGGCAATAATCACTAATTTACAGATATATTTTCATGTGTGTATTAATTTTTTATGTCTACATTGTATATAAATATCTACCGTATTTTTTTCATTGTTTACTTGAGAGTCAGTTCTACATTACTTAGAGGATTAAACTTTTTTTATCATTTGTGAAATTCGTAATTGATATTTTGATTCAGGAGTTGAAGCAGCAGTAAAATATATTAGGTCTTCTGAATACCAGCCTTCTCCAGTTTAAGTCTGGGGATAGCTGGTCCCAGACCAACCAGTTTTTGGCAGCAAAATAGGGAAAAAATTTTCAAGGAAATGATGACATTCTTGGATTTTTTTCTATGCCAAGATATTATCTGATCATATATATATATATATATATATATATATATATATATATATATATATAATCGACCGACACATGTTACTAATTTATTTTTTAATACTTACATTTCTTTTAAATTAGGCAGGAATAGAAAAGCATCCCTTTTAATTTCTGCAATGGAATTCGCCTGAAGTCTTCTGCAATATAAATAAACGCACCGGTATTAGTTATGCAATGTTTATGATTAAAAAAAAAAAGAAAAGAACACGGGTGTTTCAGGAGTTCAAAAACAAGAATACAATTTTTTTCAAATATGAGAAAATATTTTTAAAAAAATAAACAAACAAACGAAAATCCATATAAATTCCTTTAAAATTATTTCAATTAATTCAAGATATGTTCCATGTAGCTAAAAATTATGGCTATCAAATAAAATACATTTTGTCTCAAATTTGTGCTTGATTTATTTTTCATGGATTAAAAATATCAAAAGAAACATGGTGAGTTCATATTTTTCCCCAGGGGTAGTGTAACGAAGGTGTGTCAAAAAGTTCTTAGCCCAACAAAGAAAAGAATGATTTAAAACCATTCATGCAATTCCAACTATTGATCTTACAATTCAATAAAGTGGAATGCTTAGTGGTAGGGAGAATATTTAGTCGTTCCTACTCATCGCTCCTACTATTGGCATTAGTATATCCATGATATACCAGTATTAAATAAACGGAAAGAAATTCTAGTTATGTTCGTTTACACATTCAGAAACTTTTAATATATACATAATATATATATACAAGCAGTGTTGAAATGTATACTTATAGGAAATGAAATATGCACATATTGTTATATGAACAAGCAGTATATGAAAGGAATACAAAAACGGTAGAGGGCTTACTTAATAATACACAGCAAAATGACGTCCATGCTGTTCGTCCCTACTGTTCAAAGTACAGAGACAAAAAAGCTCGTCTTTACTGTTTAAAATCAAAGGCAAAATAATTTGCGTTGATTTCTAGGATTATCATAAGTGGCAGTCTACGGACCACCTAATGGACATGCTCACTCTTCAAGGAATACTATTATTTATTTTCCTTCTACAAATACATTTTTAAATGATAAAAAAAATCTAAGCAAATAAATACAAATGTTATTTCCTTCTTGGTTGAGCAAAGAACTTTCTATACCTCCTTTTATAGCAATCCTGTAAATATTCTTCATTTTTGTTTCTGATAAAAAGATTAGAAAAAAACTACATACATTCTTTCAAGTGATGGAAGGTGCTGGAAGATCCCCGATGGTATAGACAAGAGTTTGTTTTCACTCAAATCCCTGAATAAATAGATGAATAAAAAAAAATGAATAAATAAATTTAATTTCAAACATAAAAACAAACTCAGGAATATAAAAGAAGTAAAGGATAAGAAAGAGGAAGTAAGAGACAAAAACACAAGACATCTGGCAAGAATACTGAAGATGAAGGAGAGGAGGAGGAAAAGCAGTGAAAGGAGAAAGACATGAATAAGTAAGTGACAGGCAGTTACAAGAAGAAGAAGAAGAAGAAGAAGAAGAAGAAGAAGAAGAAGAAGAAGAAGTTCCGCCTGGAGTTCATATTTATAATGGCGCCTTCTTTTGGGGAGGAAAAATATCAATGAAATATCCTTAATGGCATTGATTAGTACTTGAAAAACAACAAATTCAAAAATCATAAATAAATAAACGTTATCATATTTTAACCTTTTGAACTTTTGCGAAAGTAAACTTACTTAGAACACTGTCAAAGTCTATCAACTCGACATTTAAATGTTCAATTGAAATGAGGGTCAAATTGGATAAGCAATCTTGCGACATACTCGATCTCAAGTAACTTTTAATCATATTTACCAACCCCTCCGCTCGGGCAGGATATGACACAAGGTCAATTTTTAAGCGGAGTTTGACAGGTTTCAATTCAGAGTTTTCCTTCTCCTAGACTAGTTGCCTCACCAAGGCTGAAGAACCTAGTCTGTCCTACTATTTACCCATAGCTGGGGGGAGAATAATTGGATTCATACCTTTCCCAAGGGTATTAGTGCTATATGAAGTGCAATCAGTCTCGTCCAGGATTTGAACTCGAGTCGCCGTGTCCAATTCCTGCGACGATAACAATTACACCATGGGCACCTCCATCTCAAGTAACTTTTAATGAGCTTCAGTTTTAAGAAACTTCTTTCCCAGCAGCAACAGAATTTGTAAGCGTCAAAAACAGCTGTAGAGCAATTACAATTTTGGCTCTGTTTCTTGATAAACCCATTCGATAGATAATGATTTGGTCATCATGATCATGTCACATTCCACTTTGGAAGCTGCTGCTAAAAAATCCAGAAGTTGAAGAACTTCCAAAAGCAGTACTGACTTATGTCTAAGTCAGTACTGTATTCGCTACCGAAATTTTCAAATTTGCGCTCTAACTCGCCTTCCGTATCTTCCAAGATTGCTTGCGATAATGATCCCGCGAAGACAGTTTGTAGATGAGACATAGAATCAAATCGCACTCTCAGTTGATCATGACATTCGTAACGATTCGTAACGATCATGACATTCGTAACAAATTGATCATGACATTCGTAACGATCATGACATTCGTAACAAATTGATCATGACATTCGTAACGATCATGACATTCGTAACGATTCTTAACGATCATGACATTCGTAACAAGTTGATCATGACATTCGTAACGATCATGATATTCGTAACGATTTCTCTTTATTTCTGGCACAAGTGTTTAATATATATCATATTCCTTTTCCCCGGGTAGTTTTCTCTTTCTTCTAATCCGCTTTTCAACTGGAATTCCCATTTCCTCACACTTTGTTTTACTATAATTATAATTACTATAATTTACTTTGTTTTACACCAGCCTGTCCCAGGTGTGGTTATAGAAAATGTTGGTCGCATCCACGCATCAAACCAATATCAGATTCTTGAAGTTTCTTTTGGATGAGATTTCTTTCTTTCCAATAAAACAAATGTGACATGAAGGAGAGGTTTTCAATTGAAAGCCAATTGATTTATGAATCCTCTCTCACCTGAAGATTTCCTGAATCTGAGGTTAATGAATCGACGGTCTGAATCACCCCTTGAAATCCTGTTTTCACTGCACGAATAGTTTCGTACGTGTGCTCCTTCAGATGCAGAGATAAAATTCCTACCGGTAACTGGAATAGCAGAAAGATGTATCATCATCATCATCACCTCGTGCCGCCAGCACGGATATCCCTGACCCTCTCTCGCCACTTCTCCCTATCACTCATCGCCTCCGACAGGTCTTCAGGGTTACATCCTGTGTCCTCACATAGTTGTTGTATGTAAGTTCGAGCTGGTCGTCCTGCTTTTGCACGGCCATATGTGGGGGTCCACAGGAGTACATCACTTATGAGCTCGTCCTTGCTTCTCCAGTGTCCCGCGTGTCTGGTTCGTCTAACTTGTATAGTTTTCGTGATGGGGGCAAGTGTCCGTATAGTTGGTGTCTCATGGGGTGTTGTCGCCAGGACTTGTTCAATACTGCTCTCAACATTCTTGTGTAGTTTCCGTCTAGCTTCTTCTCCAGTCGTTTAGTTAGCGTCCATGTAGTGCATCCATATAGCAGTATCAACACAACCACTGCCTGGAAGAAACTGCGTTTCATTTTATCGCTTAGGTCTGATTTCCATATGATCGAGAGCCTATCGATAGCCGTCCATGCCTTCGTCAGTCGTGTGTCGATGTCTTTTTCGGTTGATGAGACGCTACTTCCTAGGTAGGTGAATTTGTCTACTAGTTTCAGAGAGGCTCCGTCTAGTGTGGCAATGTTGCCTGTTTGGTTGTAACACATATATTCAGTTTTGTGTGCATTGACATGGAGGCCAATGCCAGCTGCGGCTCGTTCCAGACTATGCAGTAGAGTCTCTGCTGGATTAAGCGTATTCGCTAGTAACGCCAAGTCATCAGCGTAGTCGGCGTCGGTGATTGTTTTTGGGGGGTATCTTTTGCTTCTTCTCTTAGTCAGCTCGAAGCCATTTTCTCTGATTTTGTCGATCGAAGTTCTAAGCACGTAGTCTAGACAGATGATAAAGAGGTACGGGGCTAGCGTGTCTCCTTGTAGTACTCCTGCAACAATGTCGAAGTATTCCGTGTCTCCATCTGGTGAACGTACTTTCACTTTGGTGTTTCTATTGAGAATCATTATCGCTGCTACGGTTTCTTTTGGTAGGCCGTATGCTAGTAGGATTTGCTCCATCTTCCCTCTGTGTATGGAATCGAAGGCCTTGGTAAAGTCGACAAATAGTAATGTCACCTGAAGGATTTTTGCCCGAACGCCTTCAAGGATTCTACGGATGGTCAGTATTTGTGAGGTTGTGGATCTATTTCTCCGGAAGCCATTTTGGTTTTTCCTAAGAATGTTGTCTATCTTGGGTTCTATGCGGTTTCGTAGTAGGGCATTGTAGATTTTGGCTGCTATGGATGTAAATGTTATTCCTCTGTAGTTCTTGGCCAGTCCGAGGTCGCCTTTTTTAGGGAAAGGAAGGATGTATCCCTTCGTCCATCTTTCTATTCTATTTTGACTATAGACCGCGTTGCATTGCCGGAGCAGTATATCGTCGAATTGTCTAGTCTTCCACACTTCTGGGGGGATCTCGTCTAGCCCTGCAGCTTTCCTATTCTTAATTCTTCTAAGAACCGAGTCGAGTTCTTCTTTGGTGAAAGGACCTAGTTTAATGTCTAATTGCTTACTGATAATTCTGGTGATCGGTTCATCCGTTATTTTCGGTGGGTTTCCAAGTAGATTTTTGAAATGCTGTTCCCACTGCTTTACTCTTTCTTGTTGGGTTTCAGCTTTCAATTTTGCTTTGGCTGTGCTCTTCCTTCTACTTACTTCATTTATTGTTTGCCAGGCTATCCTGGATTGTCTATCTTCTACCGAGTCTCTTATCTTATCTATCTGAATTTGTATGTATTCTGCCTGTTCTTTTAGATATATTCCTGCTAATTGATATTGTGCCTTTTCAAGTTTTCTGGCATTTGTGCTTGTTGGGTTCTTCCGATAGCTTTCGGAGGCAGTTTTCACGAGTGCACGTTTTTCTCTAACCGCTAGCGTTTCCCAAGGGACTCTATATTTAGTTCTAGATTTTGTTGGAATACACTTTGATGCCGCCTCAAGGTGTGCTTCTACAAAATTTTCATATTCGTCATTTGGGGTACGTTTTTCTGTCTTCTCTTATAGTGCTTCGAATCTGTTTCTTAATTCTAATGCATATTTGTCTATAATATCTCTGTTGTTAAGTAGGGCCCAGTCATAGTGCTTGGTTGTTACTTTTCGTGTGGCGTTTTTTCGTTGGCTTAGTCGTACTTTGACCGTAACTATTCGATGATCGGAGGACACACCCTCGAAAGAGGAGTATGCTTCGCAATTCATCGCACTATTTTTCCATTTCCTATTTATAAAGACGTAGTCTATCTGTGCTTTACTATTATTCGCGTATGTGTGGGTCCATAATTTTCCCTCCCTTTTTTGAAAGTTTGTATTGAGGCATGTTCACTCAGAAAAATGTAATGGCATTTACATTCACAGCTGAGGTATGAAAACCGTATAAATTCAGACTATGAATAGAACATGGAATAAATTTAGCTTTCCCAATTATGTTTCGTAGAAGACGTTGAACATCACCACGAACTCCAGCCCTACTAGCCTCATTGTCATATCCTGTCCATCTACATTTTTGAAATCAAGTTTCTCTTTCTCTAGTTGATCCAAAATCATCTTTTTGATATCGTTGGTTGTCTTCTCATGCTCAGTGATAAAAACAAGAAATGATTCTCGCACTTTTACTTCTTTGTCTACAACAATGACTTATCGACAAATGAAACTCATCTGATCAGTATGAGAAAAGTTTCGGCGTGTGTATGATCGCAAAATAATCGGCTTTTTGAATTCGGTCCAATATATTTTCCTTCAGGTGGTTTTCCAAGACATGAATGAATTAATTTTGTATTTTCGGTGACAAGTACCGCTGGTTATCATTTACTTTCAAGTAATACTTTCCAAGAACAGGATTATACTTGTTCATAAGTTCAACAAGTTTTTTAAAGTTACCTTTACTGGAACTATACACGATGACCTCTAAAAGGCAGGTCCTGTTTCGTTATAAATTTCACGACATCAAGTAACCGTGTTAAAACCTGTTTCCAAATCTGTCTTTCTTTCATAGTTTGTTTTTGTAATTTACTGTTAAGGGTTTTACCTTTATTAAGGGTCATTTCAAATATCTTCCATCCCTTGAAAACTCTTTGATGGTCTGACGAACTTTCATGTTCCGACATTTTTTTTAATTAAGCTTCTAGAACTTTTGCAATCCTAGATTTCTTGCTAGACTTGATTTGCAATGCTCTGTCTTCAGGAAGAGGAGTCTGAAGAAACAATAAAGTGATTTTTTTTCATCGTTGAGGACAGCAAGTATAATCTAAGAACAGTATCTCCGTTCTCTATGGTTTTGTAAAAAAAGAGATTTTTCGGTTTGATAAATTACTACCGTAGATTTATTCCAGGTTGTTCAAAAATCTTAATTCAAAAATATCGGAACATGAAAGCTCATCTGACCATCAAAGAACTTTCAAGGGATGGAGGATATTAGAAATAACCCAACAAACATCACCACAAGATCGGGTAAACATTTACCTTTGCCTACTCATTTTAAGACTTATATTAGATATTGATAAATATTTTCAATATTTATCAATCTTCGTGGGGTGGGGGACGGAATATGATACACGCTTTTTATCTTTAGTGAAATTAGCTAAGAAAACGTATATCAGAATATTCTAGAAAAAAAGAATCCAAACCTAACTTACTTAGAATATTTTTAAGCCAATCAGCAAACACATAGATTAGAACATTTTCGTAAAATCGGATCAAACACTAACTTGCCGAAAGATTTTTCATAGAATCAAAAAAATAGACGCCTCAATAAATAAGTAATTTCTACGATTCTCATTGGTTAGATCAGGTCACAAGTTGTGTTTACTCATACGTCCGTACATTTGAACTTTAGTGGACCCGCAATAAAATCTACCTGCGTAAACTTAAAATATATCATTTCGATCCACTCAAAGAGTATAAGAACCCAGAATTTTTTAGTTCAAAGGAGAGGCGACACAGAGACAGGGAGATGACTCACGTGCAAGAAAAAGTCGGACACACTCAAATACACTAACACACCAACAGTGAGCTTGAATGACCAATAGATTAAGTGGCTAATACATACCAGAACTCACACATACCCGCACACATACACATGTATGTAAATACAAGTTGACCTCACTCTTTCTCCCTGTTATTCCTGGCTAAAAATATTCTTGTTTTTACACACACACACACACACACACACACACACATACACACGCACACACCTCTATACATAGAAATATTTATGAACATTACTACCTTTGTGTTTCTGTTATTTGTCCAGTTGTGATACAGGAAAAATTGTTTTGCTTTTTTTAACATTCTTGTTTTTGTCAATTTTTCTTCGTCTACGTTTGTTAGTACAAATTGTATTGTATATTGTGGAACTGGCATTCGGATTTACATTTTAGAGAAATACTCATTCCTCCATACTGACTTCTCAGACAGTCGCCCGAGCTTATTAAAAGCTGAGGTCGCCAACAGGGTGGCATGTCATGTGTTTCTGATCTTCCAGACAAAAAGAATGAATGCGAAAAAAAATTTGAATAAAAAAACAAAATATTAGATATCTTTTTTGAAACACCATAACATAAAAATCAATGATTGCGTCTTCAATTTTTTTTCAACAGCAAAATGCCGGCCACAAAAGTGCCTACCAACCCCCGGGCTTCCCTTTGGTTTGCCACTGATCCAACCCGTAGATATACACGAGATAAAGAAACTAATTTGACGTTGCCTTCTCTAGATGGCTTGGTTTGTAGGATTCCTTCGTGTTATGTTACTTCGATATACCGTAAACCTATATTTACAAATCTTTATATCTGTTGGGATTCTTTTTGTTCTACTAAACAAAAAAATAATCTAATTAAGACCTTGACACATAGAGCATTAATGATTTGCTCTAAATCAAAACTTGATCCCGAGTTCAAGTTTATCTGTACGTGTTGACAGCATGTTAGTTGCGGATTTCTTAACAGGATATCGCACCTGAATAAACAAGGTACAGCGGAAATGTGTCACGTGAATTAGGAACCGGAAGGAAATTATATAATCACATGAGATTTGCCGTCATGAGACATAGTTTCAACCCCAAAAGGACAGGAGGTCAGTCATGAGAAGCGAGCAGTCAGAGCAGAAGACCCCTTAGGCATGGCCTTGTGGCCAGTGGCATCACGTTAAGAAATGCTCCTGATCAGCCTAGTCAAAGAAGAACTAAGTGGAGCTTTAAATAGAGAATCACAACTTGGGTTAAGAAGATACGGTGTCAAATATAGCAGTCCTCCATCAGTCTTAGTCCGTGTTCTCCGTCTCTGTCTCTCTTTCACACAAACATTTCGACCCTTTCGAGTAATAAAGAAAAGAGAGTTATAAGTGCATCCGGTCGAGGAATATCAGGATATAACCTTGACTGTCGAGGGGTTGAATTGAGTGCAAAATTGTGACGCTCGTAGGAAGAAGAGTGGACGTTAAATTATTATATAACCCCGGCGATAGGAAGTTCAAACAACTTAGAGATAAGATGCTGTAGAGAGAACCCGCACCCAGCAGAGGGGGCCCTCAGGACCCCCGATTGAGCAGTTGAAGTTCAGAGCCTCAGATGAGTTGGAGAGAAGATGCTGGAATGAGGACCATGTCACAGAGAGGCTGGGCCCCCAGGCCCCGGTTGAGCAGTCCAGGAGAACGGGAAAGAAACGCTATTATGGCCATAAGATTGGGGGCCAATATGTTACAGTTCTGTTCGGTCTCCAACTCCCTCTCACACACAACCCTTTCAATAAAGTGAGAGGTATATTTTTCTAAAGAACTGTGTCGCTCGTCTTTATGTTTCTGCATGCATCTGTATATGTGTATGTATAGTTGCTCATGGCTATACAACAATTAAGTATAAAATAACTGACTTTAATAAAATTAAACAGGCATCAGCACAAATGTGCCTAGTTTATTTGCGTTTCCCTTGGCTGGGTGGTGTTAGTGATAGATTTGCAAAACAAATCTCACAAACTGTACAGAGGTGCTATTTTTCAGCCAATGTACGGGTTCTCTTTAACACTAAACCTCTTCTGACATCTATTTGTAAAGATGTTTTTCCCTGCTCATCATAATAATTCTCTTATTTACTTACTTAAGTGTTGTTGCGATTCGCGCTACATAGAAAGAACTAGCCAAAGGCTGGATGCCAGAATTAAACAAAATGTCCCTACGAAAATGTAAAATTTTAACGTTGGCCCGACTGATAATCTTAAGAATATTTACAGGTCTTCATTTGCAGAACACCTTATAAAAACTGTGACTGCTGAGAAATTTAGTGTTGACTTGTTTTTCGTACTGAGAAAGTCACACTCTTCATTCCATCTAAAATTATTGGAGACAATTCATATTTTGTCTTGCCCAGTCAGCTGGGGCTGTAGAATACACCGATGGTACATCTGCAGAGGGGTAAGCCGCCCCCCCCCACAACGAGTGTCCTGGATATGATGCTAAACAATCTGATGTTGAGGTTCCAGTGATGCTGGAGCTTTGGGGAGTACGGAGGACCTATTCATTGCCACTCTGGCCCAGAATGGTAGCACCTGATAGGACTCGATCTATGGGTTAAATAGAAATAACGGCATACTTATGCTAAACTGAATTGTTTGAATTAGAACTGTTTGACTAAACTGAATAGCTTGAAATAGAAATGTTTTCGACAATTAAAATGTACTTACATTTAAACTGCGTGCTTATGCTAAACTGAATTGTTTGAAATGGAACTGTTTTTGACATGGAAACTGTACTTACACTAAACTGAATTGTTATATATAGAACTGTTTTGACATTTAACTGAGTGTAAATAATTAACTGAATTAGAATTGTTTGAATAAACTAAATAGTTTGAAATAGAAATATTTTTGACAATTAAACTGTGTACTCATACTAAACTGAATTGTTTAAAATAGAACTATTTGCATAAAAATGGTTTTGGCGTTAAATAACCTACAAAGGTTGATATGCCATAAAACCCAAACAACCAAACAACCAACCATATTTTGTCCGGAAGACCGTCACTCAGTAAACAGAGGGAATGTGTGCTTGGACTTAATATAATTTCAATATAGTCTTCAATACATTTTTTTTTGCTCCACCCTTCATATTTTTCATATCTTTTTCTGTATTCTAGGATAATCCATGATTTAGCTCTGTTGATTAAGGACCAAAACTAGTTAGCTAGCTTGTCATTTTTTTTTTTTTTTTTTGCTTTTTATACTTTTATTCTTATGAGGAATAAAACTTTGAGTCTATTTACTTAACTGAAAATTTATTATACTCCCTGAGTTGTAAACGATACTTTGCAAGGAAATTTTAAAAAGCCAGAGTTAAACGGTTTCTCGAATTATTATTTAACTCTAACAATTCATTTTAACATTATTTATTTGCTTGCACACAGTTAAACGTTTATATATTTATGATTTGGGAATGAATAGTTTGTTGGTAATTTCATTTTAAAACAAGTTAGAGCAAATTTGTTTGCAAGCAATTGAATGTATTGCAAACAGTAATAGTTTTATTTGCGCGTAGTTACATGGTTCCAAATATTGCAATGTAATAGTAATAATTCAGTATTTTCTCTTAGTTAAATGACTTCAAGAATTGCTATGGAACACAAATAATTCTATTCATCATTACCCATTCGTTTGTACAGTTAAATGGTTTCAAGTATTGCTATGTAACACTAACAGTATTCCCAAATATAGCTGGGACCCTATCAGGTTCTACACTCCGGGTCCGAGTGGACCTGGGAGTAATGGCAACGAAGAGGTACTCTACATTCCTCAGAGCTCCAGGACCATCAGATTGTTCAGTGCCATACCCAGGACACGCATAGGGAATCTTGACCCTCTGCAAAGATGCAGTCAATGCATTCTGCAACTCCAGTCGATTGCTCCAATAAAAATCTCACTTTGAAGTGCATTTTTATGGCTCTGTATATTAAAAAATATCGAAACTAAAGCAGTATTTGATTAGACAGGAATGAACAATGAATAAAACTTTTTTCCTTTCAAATTAGTCCCCTTGACATTCAACACGCTTGCTCCAGCAAGTTTTTAATTAGTCAAAGCACCTCTGTAATAGCTCTTTCATTACAGTGCCAAGATGTACTGTGTTATTTTTTTGTCAATGCCAAGCATGTCCTCAAACTTTAACTGAGAGATGAATTTTTTGTTGAGGAAACAAAGAAAAGTCAAATACTGCCATGTCTGTTGACCAATTGGTACAATCCTATGTTCTGTTAAAATATTTCATTCAAGATTATAGATTGATTAACAGATTGATTTTAACGACATGTAAACTAGCCTAGGGTTATTTCATGCCTAGAAGTTACGGAATCGCGTCTATTGAATGTTTTTTATATTCTTGTATTATTGTTTAGATTTTTTTGGCACATAGTCCCATCGAATATGAATAGTTTTTAAACAGATCTTTTTAAACAGATGGGACCCTAACAGATCTTTTTAAACAGATTGGACCCTAACAGACTCATCCGGGTCAGAGTAGACCTGGGAGTAATGGCAATGAATGGGTACTCTCTACTCTCAAGATCAGAATTATAGCCTCACCATCAGATGCAGTAAATTATTATACTTAGGACACCCACTTTTTTATGTGGGGGGTCTTAACCCTCTACAGAATATACAGTCAGAATATATAGTTTTTAAACAGATCTTTTTAAACAGATGGGACCCTAACAGATCTTTTTAAACAGATGGGACCCTAACAGACTCATCCGGGTCAGAGTAGACCTGGGATTAATGGCAATGAATGGGTACTCTCTACTCTCAAGATCAGAATTATAGCCTCACCATCAGATGCAGTAAATTATTATACTTAGGACACCCACTTTTTTATGTGGGGGGTCTTAACCCTCTACAGAATATACAGTCAGAATATATAGTTTTTAAACAGATCTTTTTAAACAGATGGGACCCTAACAGATCTTTTTAAACAGATGGGACCCTAACAGACTCATCCGGGTCAGAGTAGACCTGGGAGTAATGGCAATGAATGGGTACTCTCTACTCTCAAGATCAGAATTATAGCCTCACCATCAGATGCAGTAAATTATTATACTTAGGACACCCACTTTTTTATGTGGGGGGTCTTAACCCTCTACAGAATATACAGTCAGAATATATAGTTTTTAAACAGATCTTTTTAAACAGATGGGACCCTAACAGATCTTTTTAAACAGATTGGACCCTAACAGACTCATCCGGGTCAGAGTAGACCTGGGAGTAATGGCAATGAATGGGTACTCTCTACTCTCAAGATCAGAATTATAGCCTCACCATCAGATGCAGTAAATTGTTATACTTAGGACACCCACTTTTTTATGTGGGGGGTCTTAACCCTCTACAGAATATACAGTCAGTGTTACCCTCTCCCGACAGGGTAATCAAAAGTATTTAGACTGGCTTCATCATTTTTTGTTAAATTGGCACTAACTTGTCTACATTATTTATTTACAGAGCGTTTTAAAAATGTTAACAGTTCTATGGGAGTGTCTTTATGATATTTCGGTTTGAAATAGTCTCCACTTGGTCGTCACCCAAATTAATACTCGTTGGAATCTTCCACAAGTGATTAGAAAAATGTTAACATTTTTATGTGAGTACATTTATAAGAAAAGAGAAACTGATACTATGGAAACCAGCTCGGGAAGATTTCAAGAATGTATTGACAGGGGTGGTGAACAGGTGGAGACGATTTAGAATTATATCATAAAGGTGTTCCCATAAATCTGTCAACGCTTTTTTTTTATCACCCGTATTTATGTTAGAATCAAAATACTCAAGTGAGTCAAAAATTTCCAATATTTTGATAACGTGTGGCACAGTTCGGCATCACCTGACGAACCACATGGGATTGTGAGACGTCAAGCTTGCCTGATACTCTCCAAATGCTTCACGCCGGATCTGTCTCATTATAGTTTCAAGCAGGTTTCAGAATCAATGGTTTTAGGCATGCCTGACCTTCCTTGATCATCGAGGTTTTGCAACTTGAGCAAAATTTTTTGAACCTTCTGTGATCAACTGGACCTTCGTCTTTCACACAGCAAATGTTTTTTGGTCGCTTCGGTGGCGTTAGGCCCAGTTCGAACTTGTTCCCAAATAAGAAAATGTTGTACATGCATCTGAATGGCCTTCAAATCACACACCGGGTGAAGCAATGCAGAATGTGTCAGCGCAATAAGTGCCACGAAACTAATAACCTCAGCGAGTAGCTTTCACGGTTTGAACTATTTTGCTCACGTGATATGGGTGCCGTAAACTAGCACGTATCAAAACTTTGCAAAAGTTTTAACTCACCCAAATAGAAAATCAATCAGTGAGTGGTAGACTAAACTTGTAAACAACGTTTAATAAAACTCACTTGATAGAAAATGATCCAAAGTAAATTTTAATTCGCTGTCTTGTCACTTTATTCATAGAACTGGCCAACAGGTGGAGGCTACTTAACCCTCATTTTGAGAATTAACTTCAATATAACTGCAAACGATACTCTAGAGACACAATAAGCTTTTCATCCTTAGATGAACATATGTAAGTGCAATATTACATGTATGTGCAAGCGTATCTGTGTGAGTATACATGTATACACGAACGCGTATCATATATACATGTATGTGTATGCAAATGGATGTGTGTGTATACTATTGGTTATTTAATGCCAAAGCCATCCGTGTAGACAAACTGCACTGATATTATTTGACCCATATCATGTGAGCTATGGAAGTGCCCGTGGTGTAGCCGTTATCGTCGTAGGAAATGGACACGGCGACACGAGTTCAAATCCTGGACGAGACTGATTGCATTTCACATAGCACTGATAACCTTGGGAAAGGTATGAATCCAATTATTCTCCCTCCAGCTATGGGTAAATAGTAGGACAGACTAGGTTCTTCAGGCTTAGTGAGTTAACTAGTCTAGGAGAAGGAAAACTCTGAATTCAAACCTGTTAAACTCCGCTTAAAAATTGACCTTGTGTCATATCCTGCCCGAGCGGAGGGGTTGGTAAATAGTATCATGTGAGCTATGGGCAAAAGTGGGATAATCGGATTATGTTATCATCTCACAGGATATCTTGGGAGTATATATCTGTAATCTCTGCTTTCTGAAATCGTCATATTTTTTCACATGCCTTTTTTTACACCTCCTCTTTTTCTGAGTAATGAATAAGCCGGACTTTTTTCTTCTGCTTGTGGAAAACTTCGTCACGAGCACTTGAAATACTTCAGTAAGTATATGGAATATGAGTATTTGAGTGTTACAAAAGGTTAAAGAAGGTTGTGATGAGGTGAAAGATGACTCAAGGAACGGGAGGCCTTCAACGAGTAGGACTAAGGTCAATGTCTTGTGGGTTTGGCAGGTGGTGTGTGGTGATTTTCGGTTGATTTTTCCAATGATCACGAGTCAGCTGAACATGAAAAAGGACAGTGTTTGGAAGATTATCACCGAAGATTTGGACATGTCTGAAAAGTAATGGGTGTGCTGATTAACCGGTAGTTCCAAGCAGAGAGGAACATTATCGTACCGGAACAACGTTCCTATTCACCTTATCTTGTTTCCTGCGATTTTTTCTTTCCTTTAAGATCAAGTGGATCATCAAGTGGGCTCGTTTTGAAAGTGTGAAGGCCATTAAGAGGGGCCATAGCAACGGAACTGAAGGGCATCACAGAAGAATCCTTCCAGTAGTGGATAGAAGTGTGGAAAAGTAGGATGGAGAAGTACATTAAACTCTAGGGTGATTACTTTGAATGTGAACAATGTAGTTTGCTGTTTGGAATTGAAATAGGTTGTTCATGACACAAGCCTCATTCCTATTCAGACACACCTTGTATATATGCCTAATGGTACCTATTGCTTACCCCTGAATGTGTGGGGTTTGAAAGTATTTTATGAAGGTCAGGCGCTAAGGGCAAGGCTGTGTTGCCGTAAGATATCTGACTCCATATTTTGGTTATTTAGTTTTACCCCACGTTGACTGGCCGGTGCAATGCCTTGCCCAAAGAAGGTCCAAAAGAAATATACAAAAAGGAAAGATAAGAACAGATAGGAGACGAAAACATTTCTTTCATACTTTCCTTTATTTACTTGGTGAATGGACTAACCAACGCTACGTCCCAAGACACAGCGTGGTGCCCAAAACACCAGATAGTAAAAACGGTGTTGTCGGTTCGACGTCACTACCCGAAAAGAGAGATCGGTTCACAGAAAACCTGAGTATTTATCTCTCTTCGCCGGCTTCAAATTCGCCACTCCAAAATCTTCTAATTTTGGCGCGACCGCTTCTCATTGGCTACTTTACATTTTATTATTTTTCTTTTTTTTTTTATTTTAACCGGATGGATGCGTGGAGCCTTATGCGTGGCGACGCATTTATACATTTTGTATCTGGCAGCCGACGAGTCAATATCCGGTTGGGAGTTTTTTCTGTTAATTCCTAAATCGCCACAAATGCACATTGAGCGAATAAAGGTGCAAATGATAGAATAAAACACTGATCTTCAAATTGATTAATTTTATTTCTTTAAACAGAGAGAAAAGCTTCGTTGAAAAACAGAAATTACAAACTCATCTTTTTGCAAGAAAAGATAATATTACTTAAAGCGTAAATTTTCCACGAGAGAAAGAAAGAATGCATGTATGAAATGAACCGGGTTTTAATTAGCCTTATTCAAAAAGTATATATATTGTGTCTAATAAATGTTGTTTGAGTGTGTCACAAGGTAGTAGGGAAATATATTTATGTTTTAGGCTGCAAGTGAAATTTTTATCCATAGGGAATAGATTGAATAATAGTGCAAATATTTCTAACACAATAAAAATGTAAACAAATATATTCGTTCTACCTTCGATAATTAAACGATGGTGAATTCTTTAAGGAAAAGAATTTAGATTTTAACTAAAAAGAAATAAATCAAAGGGTGTTGAGTAAGAAGAGAATAATTTCATACCAACTGAAGAAGTATCAATTTTTTCGCTATTTATAATATTGAGATAGGCTCGAAATTTGATAAAAAGATGATTTATCGAATTGATTGAAAAATAGAGGGAAAAGATTTCTAAAATTATATTTAATTATTTCGCGTTTAGTCAAATATTGTCGTCTGCGAAATATCTCAAAAAAATTTCAAAACGAACACATACTGGTCAAGATACAAGAATTAAACTTCCTTAAGCCTATTTTTTGCCCAAAAATTAGCACTTTTTTTTATAACGAAAATCAGTGGATTTCCCATAGACATTTTTTATATAAAAGTAAAGAAAAGAAACGGACAGACGCTAATCAATTATACTTACAAATATTGCAATCGATACATATCTTTAAATGCCCCTTGTTCTATGAACATTATTTCGTTGGATATAAGAATTCTGAAAGAAAAACAAAGAAATAACATCATTTTGACTTTTAAAAAATTGAATAAATGGGCTGTAATAGATTAATCAATCTAATTAATTAATATCAATCAACATACTTCGATTCCATACACAGACGAAAGATAGACTAAATATTTTTAGCATATTGTCTACCGAAAGAAACTGTTAATGCTATAATTATGCTCTACAATCAATCGAAAGCAGTGGTTCACTCACTGGATTTTAACATTGATTTCTTTAACGTTGTCGCTGGAGTCCTGCAGGCATTGGCCTCCATGTCAATGCACACAAAACTGAAAACATGTGCTTTAATCAAACAGGCGACATTAGACGGAAGCTCTCTGAAACTGGTAGACAAGTTCACCTACCTAGGAAGGAGTGTCTCATCAACCGAAAAAGACATCGACAGGCGGCTAACGAAGGCATGAATAGCTATCGATAAGATATCGATCATATGGAGGTCAGACCTAACCGATAAAATGAAACGCAGTTTCTTCCAAGCAGCAGTCGCTATATGGATGCACAACTTGGACGCTAACAAAACGGCTGGAGAAAAAGCTTGACGGCAATTACACAAGAATGCTGCGAGCAATATTGAACAAGTCCTGGAGGCAACACCCAACAAAGCACCAACTATACGGCCACCTACCTTCCATCACGAAAATTATCCAAGTTAGACGAACCATAGATGCAGGACACTGCTGGAGAAGCAGCGACGAGCTCATAAGTGATGTCCTTCTACGGACCCCCACATATGACCGAGCAAAAGCAGGACGGCCAGCTCGAACATACAACAGCTCTGTAAGGATACGGGATGTAGCCCTGAAGACCTGCCAGAGGCGATGAACGATAGGGAGAAGTGGCGAGAGAGGGTCAGGGATATCCGTGCTGACGGCACGACATGTTGATGATGATGATAAAATAAGAATCAAGGGTAAAGTGGAGCAATCCAGGAAAAAGAGTAGCGCCCTCCCCTACACCTTGGTGTTGTAGCTATCGAAAAGGGAGCCTTCGGTCACCCTCGACTTAGGTCGCCAACAACTTATGAGGCATTAAATAATCTACAAAGGTTGATATATCTTCAAATCTAATCGAACCAAACCAAACCAATAATTCAATTTAGCGTAAGTAGAGTTTCAATGTCAAAAACAGTTCCATTTCAAACAAATCAGTTTAGCATAATAATTTGGCATTAAATAATCTGCAAAGGTTGATATATCATAAAACCCAATCGAACCAAACCAAACCAAACCAAAAACTACGGTTTGATACACAGTGAGATTTACATAGCCAATAGAGAAAAGGCAGATGTATACTTTCACAATACTTTCGGTAACTAAACGTCTGTATACGTTTAGCTACCGAAATTAACTCACACGAGTAAAATGAATCTAAAAAAAAAAAGAACAGTCTGAATCAAATGTCCAAAATCTGTGAACTGGTCGTTGGGGCTGAAAGTTGTTTAAAGTCTTCTTTATTTACGTCTTGCAAGTCACAAGACGTAAACAAACAACAGCTGTAAATTAGTGGTACTGGGTTCGTTTGGTGCTTGGGAAAATATTTAGTCGCATACCGACTCACCAAAATCTAATATTAGCATTTGTATATCTAATGATAGACTTACACTGAACAAATGGAAGGAAAGACAAGCTCATTTACATATATTTGATATTTACATATTTAATGCATACATATTATAAAACATTTTTTACAAAGTATTGCAAAATACACAATGATTTTTGGTTTTCGCAAAAATCCGCAGGGTTAAAGGGTAAAAATTTACCCTGTTTTTCATGTTTGTTTCGTTTGTTTTATCCTCTCCACTCCACTTCTCTCTTCTTTCCCCCTCCCCCTGCCTTTCTTCTGTCTTCTTTTCTCCCATTTCTTCCGTTTTCCTCTTCTCTCTTCCATCTTTCGTCTGTGGGGTTTGAAATTTTTTATGAAAGTCAGTGGCTAAGGGCAAGGCTGTGTTGCCGTAAGATATCTGACTCCATATTTTGGTTATTTTGCTTTACCCCACGTTGACTGGTCGGTGTAATGCCTTGCCCAAAGAAGGTCCATGAGAAATATACAAAAAGGAAAAGATAAGAACAGATAGGAGACGAAAAACTTTTCTTTCAGACTTTCCTTTATTTACCTGGTGAATGGACTAACCAACGCTACGTCTAAAGACATAGCGTGGTGCCCAAAACACCAGATAGTAAAAACGGTGTTGTCGGTTCGACGTCACTACCCGAAAAGAGGTCGGTTCACAGAAAACCTGAGTATTTATCTCTTTTCACCGGCTCCAAATTCGCCACGCCAAAATCCTTCTAATTTTGGCGCGACCGCTTCTCATTGGCTACTTTACATTTTATTATTTTTCTTTTTTCTGATTTTAACCGGATGGATGCGTGGAGCCTTATGCGTGGCGACGCATTTATACATTTTGTATCAGGCAGCCGACGAGTCAACATCCGGTTGGGAGTTCTTTGGTAATTCCTAAATCGCCACACGTCCCTATTTCTCTTTATTTCTTTTCTCTTTCTTTTTCTTATTCTTCCTCCTTTCGATTCGAAATTTTCTCGATGTACAAATGAAACACAATTTCTACATAATATTCACCAAAATTCACATGACAATTTTAAAAACTAACCCCGTTGTATTTTTTAAACGGACAACATTTCCTGATGTTTAGGTTTTCTCAAGGTTTTTGTATATTTCTGAAACATCAATCGTTGATTTAACATCAGTGATATCATCCCTCATAGCCCTGGTGATGGTTCATTAGAACCAAAACGCTATAGTGTTGACTTGGTTTCTCAATAAATCTCTCCCTCTTCTTGGATTACCTTGTTATCAAATTCTCTCTCTCTCTCTCTCTCTCTCTCTCTCTCTCTCTCTTATATTTACTTATATATATATATATATATATGGACTGATTGTATACGTGCATGTGTGTGTGTGTGTGTGTGTGTGTGTTTCTCTTTCCTTTTTTCTTTTCCTATTCAATGTTTCCTTCTCTGTACTTTTCTTTCTGTCTTTCTCCGTTTCATCACGACCTTTAACATTTTTATTTTCTCTTCAATGACCATCTTCCATTTTCTATCTCGTTCCCATTTCATCTTCTTTATTTCTTATTTTTCCCTTCATATCTCCCTTTCTTCCCTCTCTATAGCAACATTTGACAACACTTCACTTTTCTTTTCATCTCTCTCTCTCTCTTTCTCTCTCTCTCTCTCTCTCTCATTCTGTCTGTCTCTAATTTTCTGTCTCTTCTGTTAACAGACCGACATAACTGCTAGCACTTAGTGGTGGTCACAGAAGTGTTGGGAAAAAGATAAGGATCAAATTCCTATCTGCGCGAGATTTTTTTTTACAAATAAATAAAAATAGAAACCTTATAGGAACTAGAGCCTCATAACTAGATGCAATTTAGTATCATACGCCGGATAAGTAAATTTGGAGCTGGGTAGAGAAGATGAATCTCTAAAATAGTTGTTGAAAATACCGTGCCATCTCCGCGGACTGGAGAGACAAGAAAATAAGAGCAATAAAAGGTTATGTTTCGATTTCTTAGTTTAATGGCATACCAAGCTTTGTGGGTTAATTTATGCCAGAGTCATTCTTGTATAAGAACAGCAGTGGTATTATTCGACCCATAGCTAAAGAAATAAATGGGATCATATTTTTCCAAAGGGTATTAGTCGAAAAGGGAACATAAAAGGTTGAGTGGAATTGGAATCCGCTGAATATGATGCGAGGACACAGTTCAGTACTTTAGCCACAACGCCAAGGTGACTCCCCACAAGCAATAACAGCTTTTTGTGTCAATAAAAAACAGATTTCTTGTGATCTGATTCTAAATTCCCTTCTGCATAATCGATCACGTCTCGACAGAAGAAGCAAGCGGCTCTTCTCTGAAATAGACAAGGACTATTTCTTCACCGACGGCAACAAATCCAGATAATCTCTCGAATTTATTTCGCCAAGCATCCAATTGGTTGATTGAATTTAACTGTATGTCAACTCGTCATGGGTTATTTTATGCCTAGAGGCTCAGGAATCCCATTCATATTTACATGTTTTGTGAAGTGTTTTTTTAAAGAGGTTTCTTTCAGTTTTTAAATATATCTAATTTTGTAGATGAGACCCTAATAGATACTACCACTCCGGGTCAGAGTGGATCTGGGTATAATGCCAATAAAAGAGTATTTCATACTCCCCAGAGGTCTAGAACCGAAGTCTCAACAGTAGATGCAGATAGGTATTATACTCAGGACATCACTTTTTTGGGGGGGTTTCTACCCCTCGACAAGGGATACAGTCAGCGAATTCTAAGCCTCACCGACAGAGCGTCCAAATGCCGACTACGCTGATGACTTAACGTTACTGGCGAATACGCCTAATCAAGCAGAGACACTACTGCATAGTTTGGAACGAGCTGCAGCAGGCGTTGGCCTCCATGTCAATGCGCACAAAACTAAATATATGTGTTACAACCAAACGGGCAACATTACCACACTAGACGGAGCCTCTCTGAGGCTAGTGGACAAATTCACCTACCTAGGAAGTAGCGTCTCATCAACGGAAAACGACATCGACACACGACTGACGAAAGTATGGACGGCTATAGATAAGCTCTCAATCATATCGAAATCAGACCTGACCGATGAAATGAAGCGCAGCTTCTTCCAGACAGCGGTTGTATCGATACTGCTATATGGATGCACTACATGAACGCTAACCAAACGGCTGGAGAAGAAACTTGACGGCAACTACACAAGAATGTTGAGAGCAATATTGAACAAGTCCTGGCGACAACACCCCACGAGACGCCAACTGTACGGCCACTTGCCTCCCATCACGAAAACTATACAGGTTAGATGAGCTAGACACGCCGGACACTGCTGGAGAAGCAAGGACGAGCTCGTAAGTGACGTACTCCGATGGACCACCACATATGGCCAAGTAAAAGCAGGACGACCAGCCCGAACTTACATACAACAGCTATGTGAGGACACAGGATGTAACCTAGAAGACCTGCCGGAGGCGATGAATGATAGGGAGAAGTGGCGAGAGAGGGTCAAGGATATCCGTGCTGGTGGCACGACATGATGATGATGATATAGCACCCACCCCACGTCAAAATCCCATTCACCCTGAAAATTTCCCTTAAAATGACACATTTCTGTTACAACCAAATAAAATCCAAACTACTTACAATCTTGTGACTTGGTATAATCCTGAAAAATCTGAAGTCTTTATGTTCCGTATTTTGTTATTGGCAAGACTCCTGAAATAAAAGAAAGAATTTGAAAAATAAAATTTTAGAATTAGTTGAATACAGTTAAATGTAACATTAGCGTTATTCTTTAATCAATATATTTACAAGCTCTAATCAAATGACGAAATTATTTACGTATTGCTGAGCACTTTTACCGAAGATCAAAATGTAGTATCTGCGCACTGTGGAAGACACTCCCCTGCACTTCCGCTTTATATGGGAGCGTAGTTCCCAAGTCATTGAATGGTGATTCAAGTTCTATAAAAATGATTATTTTAATATACTTATCGACCTTCAAAATGATTGTATAATGAATAAGGATTTATGTTTGTTGCATTGATATTTAACTTTTAATTCGAATTCTATCAAAGTCATATTTACCCAACCCCTCCGCTCGGGCAGGATATGACACAAGGTCATTTTTTAAGCGAAGTTTAACAGGTTTGAATTCAGAGTTTTCCTTCTCCTAGACTAGTAGCTTCACCAAGGCTGAAGAACCTAGTCTGCCCAACTATTTACCCATAGCTGGAGGGAGAATAATTGGATTCATACCTTTCCCAAGGGCATTAGTGCTATGTGAAATGCAATTAGTCTCGTCCAGGATTTGAACTTGTGTTGTCGTGTCCGTTTCCTACGACGATAACTATGACACCACGGGCACCTCCTCGAATTCTATCAAAGTAGAAGCTGAAAATGATTTTAAGAAATGATCAAATATTGAATTAGGATTTGCCTTGATTTGCATTGATCCAAATTCCGTCAATGTAAAAGCTGAAAACGAAGCTTTTTGCAGTGTTCGCCAATGGCTCGGGAGATCTGGGTTCAATCCCAGGTCAAGTTATACCAAAGATTTAAAAAATGGTACTTGATACCTCCTTGCTTAACACTCAGCATTATAAGGTAGGAATCAAGGGTAAAGTGGAGCAATCCAGGGAAAGGAGTAGCGCCCCCCTACACTATGGTGTAGAAGGTTTAGAAAAGGGAGCCTTCGGGTCACCCTCGACTACGGTCGCCAACAACAACTTCGTAATGATAAATGCTGTTGTTTCTAATAACATTTCGTGTTACCAGAGCAGCAGTATTTCTAATCACTCCGTATCGAGAGCCAGACGAAACGTTTGCGAGTTTTTCGGTGCATTTTATGTAAAATATTGAGTAACAGGCATAATTAAATCCAGGATATAAAAAAATCAAAGAAGCGAAGACCAGAGTTATATTTACTCGACTAAATAAATAAAAGAAAAAAGGAGAAACAAGCACACCTTTGATGAAATGTATGATATATAAATAAGAATTAGAATTTAAATGAAACACACACGCACAAATACAGAGAGAGAGAGAGAGAGAGAGAGAGAGATAGGGAGGGAGTACAGCTGGTAAGACTTTCTCATGGCTCAAAATTTGATCCCGAAGAGAACTCGAAGACTCTCGATCATCGTTTTACGTTCGGGTAACGAAAAGAAATTGACACACTCCCATATTTATGACGGTACACATTTCTTCAACCAGCCGCCTCCGCTGATCGTGGGCAAGTTCCTGACCATCATTTGAGGAGGAAAAAAAACAATTTTTTTCTAGTCATTTCACTGAAGCTCTTGAATGAGTCTAAAAATTAAATCCCGACTGACCTTTAGAATCAAACTACATCGCAGTTCCTGTCTTTCTTAACACGAGATATCTCTCACCCAGCCAGAGTGCAGTTTGCAATTTCTGGCCCAATTTGTAACTTACTGGTTACTATTTGGATCTGTGTTTGCATAATATTTCTCGATGCATGTAATTATTAAATACTAATTATAGAGTACTTTTCTTTTGCGTTCACGCAGACGCTAATACCTGGTATAAACAGGAAGGAGCCACCTGCACTTAAAATAGCAACCCTCTCAAATTAGTTGACCAGCTCACTCACCCCAGCAGCAATATCTCATCTACTGAAAGTGATGTCAACATGCCCAAAGGAATGACGTGGCCTGCAATTGACAGGTTGCCGATCATCTGGAAATCTGATCGCTGATAAAATAAAACGGTATTTTCTCCAAGCTGTTGCTGGGTCATTACTGCTAAATGGATGCACCACACAAACGAAATGCTTGGAGGAAAAGAGAGACGGGAACTGCACAAGAAAGCTGCTTGTTATTTTGAAAAAAATCTGGAAGTAGCACCCCATAAAACAGCAACTGTACAGCTACTCACCTTCTATCTAACAAACCATCCAAGTAAGATTAACAAGACATGCCGTGAACTGCTGGTGAAGTAAGGACGAACTCCTAAGCGACGTTCTTTAGTGGACTCCTACACATGGACATACCAGCGTTAGTCAACCAACAAGGACTTACATACATCAACTCTGTGCGGATACTGAATGCAATCTCGAGGATTTGTTCGGATCTACGGATGATAGGGATGGATTGTGAGAGAGAGAATCAGGGAACACTGGTCTAATAAAGTTTAAATGTCTTTTTCGCCTAGGAGTGATAGAAAGTGAATGATTAATCATGGTTTAAACAAGCGAATTTGGCTATATGCTTTTACACAATCGGGTGTTGATACATTAAGCATTTTGATAGTTAGGAGGGAACTCTGGGCTATTTGCATGATTTGATTATAATGCAATCTTTTCTTTGTGCATTCCTCAACTAATTTTCAATCTCAGAATAAGTTCTATTAATAGGAGGTGATTCAAAACTGAGTTTAAGTGACTAGAGTCGAAAATGAAAGAAAGGGAAAAGAAAAATTGTGACAAAGGAGTAAAAGAAAAAATTATGAAGAAGAAAATAGAAAAGCAAAAAAACAAATTCCTAACAGAAGAAGGAAGACGACAAAAGAAAAAAATGAGAACAAAGGAAAGTAAGAGAATGAGAGTGAAAAAAACGTTGATTTGTTTGTTTTAATGGCATATCACCCTTCATGGTTTATTTAATGCCAAACCCATCCTTGTAGAAGGACGGTAAAAGTACTAATTAACCCATAACTAGGGAGGTGGAGCGGAATAAGGGGTTCATACTTTTCCCGATGTTATTAATCTGAAAGTTATTACCGTTACTGGAGTTTGAACTCACAGACAAGCATAAAAGTCACTACCCAACGTGGACTTCGCTGAAAAAGAAATAGAAAACGATAAAGAAAGTTAGCAAGGGGATAAAGGGATATTAGTCCGAAACCGGTTCATTGGTCTAGTGGGTAGAGTGTTTGCCAATGGTCCGGGAGACCTGGGTTCGATCCCAGGCTGCGGCATACCAAAGACTTTAAAAATGGTACTTGATACCTCCTCGCTTAACACTCAGCAATATAAGGTACGTATCGAGGGTAAAGTGGAGCAATCCAGAGAAAGGAGTAGCGCCCTCCCCTACACCTCGGTGTAGTAGCTATTGAAATTGGAGCCTTCTGGTCGCCCTCGACTAAGGTTGCCAACTTTACTTACTTACTAGTCCGAAAATGAACGTAATAGAGCGACTGGAGTTTAGGTCGCTTTCTACAATGTCACAGTCAATCACATTTGCAATTATATCATAGAGACTTCCCTGATGGAAACAAGTGAAAATTGGGAGAAAAGTATTTAAATGAAGACTTACAATGATTTAGTATTCAACGGAATAGCCTTTGGCACTGCATTCAGATTAGAATTAATGCATGAAATAGAAAGATCTTTGTAATCACATTTGCACACGAAAGTACAGAGTGGAAATTGTGGAGACAGCACCATGTTGCTAGCGTTGACCAGAAATATTGCCATTGTCATCAGCAAAAATGTTACTGCATTCCATTTTCTGTGGGCCGTCATACCAAAGCACATGCTGAAAATCAGAAAATAAAATAATTATTCCATCAAACAATTACCGTATTTGATTTGATTGATTGATTCTAACGGCATATCAACTCGTTTAGAGTTATTTTATGCCTAGAGGTCAGGGAATCGCGTACATTGTATGTTCATATTTTCACTTTTTGTGTAGTTATTTCTAAAGAGTTTTTTTTTTTTTTTTGCAAACAGTTATAAGATATCAAGTATTCCTACCTAATACAAATAATTTTCGAACATATCTCTTTGATCTATAGATGGGACTCTAACAGATACTACCACTCCCGGTCAGAATGAACCTCGGAGTAAGGGCAATGAAGGAGTACTAAAAAAAACTAGATCTAACGGGCACTACCATGAACAGACACTCCACATTCTTCAGACCTCCTAGAATGAAAGCTCACCTTTAGATGCAGTTTAGTGTCATACCCATGACACCCTTTTTGGGTTGAGGTCTTTGTTATCATACAGTCTCAAATATTCAGATTATATATAAATACATATACTTAAAAATTAAGCGAAAAGAATTCTATTTTCCTTAGACTACTTTCTTCTGATTATATATATATATTGTCATCCACAGACAGACTGTTTCGTGGTATCACAACTCTTCAGTGTGGCTAGACACGTAGGACGCTTGAAATTGGGATCGAAACCCGCCCAACTTTACGTTAGACTTAGTATCATACCGCCCGGCCAACAAGCGTACCACGTTGGTTAAGGAATTATAAGGTACTATGTAGCAACAGCAGCCTCAGCGTTCGTTTGTTTACAATTTATACCTTACCGGATACCAGAGTGCTCAATTCGTTCGAAGAGCTTTGCATTATGCGAGCAGCAGCCGAAAATTCCTTCGCCATATATATATATATATATATACTCCTCAGCAGGGTATACAGTCTTAGAAGGCATATAAGATGAACTTTAAAAATTGGTTTAAAAAATCACCCTGCTTGTAATATATATATATATCTGTGTGTGTGTGTGTGTGTGTGTGTAATCGTATGTATACTCCTCAGCAGGATATACAGTCTTAGACGACATATAAGATGAACTTTAAAAATTGGTTAAATGTTAACTGATCTTTCACAAGAATCTCAGTGACAACAAGAGTCCTCATGTATCCAGCAGCGCCTCGGATGGTATAATGGTTAGCAAGATAGACTAGCAAACCTTCACAAATGAGTTCGAGTCTCATTGGATGCCCCACAGTAACAGTAAAAAAGCTTAGTAAATGTAGTCAAACATTAAACTTCCGTCCAGCTTCTGTAGGATACACCGACTGCGTCTCAGCAGATGGGCTAAGACCCCCACCACCACCAACAACAACAATGAGTGTATATATATATATATATATATATATATGACATTAAACAATCTGATTGCCATGGTCCAGTAATGTTGGAGCTTTGGGGAATGCAGAGTACCCTTTTATTGCCATCACTTTCAGGTCCGCTCTGGCCCGGAATGTTAGCACCTGATTGAGTCCTATCTACGGGTCAAATAGAACTGTTTGATATTTAAACAGTGAAAACAGATCACTTATGCTAAATGGAATTGTTAGAAATAGAACTGTTAGATCATTGAACTGTGAGTAAACAAATGACTGATATTTCATTGAATAGTTAGTAATAGATAACAATACTTGGAACCATTTAACTTTGTTGACTTATGCAAAATTGAATTGTTAGAAATAGAACTGTTTGATCCTTTAACTGCGTATATCTAAATATGTGTTTACAAATACTGTTTTTTTTATATATGTAAAAACAGATCTTGGAATAAATAACCATACCAAACCAACCAGGTCTCCTGAATTCTTCTGAATATTCTAGTCGATTTTGATAATGCTGGGATCTATAAGGTTTCGGTTGTTCCTCTGATTTCCAATTCCTACAATCTCTTTTCTAAGCCTTTGGAGTCTGTTCCAAGTGCTCCATCTACAATTGATATAACCGTTAGCTTCTTGCATACAGCTTTTTCAGCTCTCTAGCAAGATCAAAATACTTGTCGATATTTTCTTTTTTTTTAATTTTCCCTCTATGATCCGCTAGAACAGCAAAATCAACTCGATGACAAGTTGTTCTTTTCTCGTTAATTAACGCTAAGTCTAGATTTCTGGCCAGGATTGGGAGATAGGGTTATTTGGGGTTTTGCTCATGAGTAGAGCTTGAAACAGCGCGTTAAAATTGGCCATTTGTCTCATAACATTCCCGGAGTTATGCGGTAGAATGGGTGAAATTTTTTGCCACTGGGTCCTGAAGGTCCCTGAACACTTGGCATGGAGGGTATCAAGTCGATGTATAGAAACTATTAATGGCAAAACTCCGCCTTCGAACTCTTCATACCGAAATTCTCTCTCTTTTTTCTCTCTTTCTCTCCCCTTCTTTCTTTCTTTAT
>OY757920.1:21003313-21023313 GCA_963585895.1 Sepioteuthis lessoniana | reverse complement strand
GGACACTGCTGGAGAAGCAGGGACGAACTCATAAGAGATGTACTCTTATGGACCCCCATACATGGCCATGCAAAAGCAGGACGACCAGCACGAACATACATTCAGCAGCTATGTGAGGATACGGGATGTTGTCGTGAAGACCTGCCTGGGGCGATGAACGATAGGGAGGAGTGGCGAGAGAGGGTCAGGGATATCCGTGCTACCAGCACGACATGATGATGATGATGATTGGTTTCCTTGAAAAAGTTGCGACTGTTAACAGTTTTTTCTATTGCCAACTCCTTTGGAAATATTTCACCTTATTTACTGAATAGCCCTTTTACTTCAAAGAAATAAAAACACTTTTATAACTAAGATTGCTTTTTTTGCGTGAAACTATTGGAATATCAAATTCTTAAGCGGAAATGAGCAATTTTTATTGGTTTTTCGAGAAGCACGTGGGAATATGTACTTGATGGTTAAGAAAAAAAGGATTTTTTTTTCTATCCTTGATTTAAAGTAATGGTGAAATAAAAAATACAAAAAGGGCCTGCATATAACCAGAAAGCGATAGTTTCAAATATAGTTACAGAATGTTAAGGATTTTTTAAAAGCTGAAACCCAACAAAATCAACAGGAGAACGAGTGAAGGGGTTTGATATTTATTCTACCTCTTACTCGGCTGGATTTGACACAAGATCATTTAGGAGTGGGTGGCACACACAAATCAAGACTCATGAGCGCCGTCACAAAAAATGCTTGATCCCTTTGGAATTCCCCATATTAGGGCGCCTTAGGTGCCAAACTATAAACTCAGCCCTGTCAAGCAGTTATTGCCTGGGTGGAAGGTCTCGTAGAATCCAATGGTTAGCGTAATAACATCCACCCGACGCGAACGCCAGGTGAATCCCGGAAAGCCTGGGATCAACGGCCGAAGGTATTCAAATCGACATCTCCATATATCTGACGTAAAAGATCCGGAAGCTGAGATAGGTGTGTATTTTTCGTCGCTACTAGAAATGGCTGTTTGAGCTTTTGTGAAAGCCAAGATTTAGAATGGAAATTTCTTAAGCAGGAAGGTTATCTCCATTCGGAGGTTTGGCGCGACACAATCTTCCTTCTCAATTTCACCTTGTTAAGCTTAGTAATCGTAATCATAAAGCTAGAACATCTGAGATATTGTTTTCCACACTAATACTTTTTTTCATAAGTTTTTCACTGTAGTCTAAGTGACGGCAAGTTTTCTCAGCTCTCCAGGACTCTTCTTCAGATTTCTAGTTTTTATCATTATTTATTTCTCTATATAAGTTTCCCACGCTAGTTTTAACAAAGATTTTTTTTGTTGTTGCTTCTTTTTTTTACTGAAGTCTGAGTGACAGCAAGTCTCCAAGACTCTGCTAAGTATCCTGGCCGATTCCAAGTGCGGCAGTCTCGGTTCTTCCTCTTATATTTAGTTCTCCCAATCTCTTTTCCAGATCTTTGGGTACCGTTTCAATGATACCAACCACATTTAATATCCCAATCACCTTCATGTTCCATAGCTTTGTTTTTAGGTCTCTGGCAAAGTCCAGATATTTGTCCAACAGTTCACTTTCTTTAATTTTCACTCAATGATCGGCTGGATCGGCAAAATCCACGAGATGATAAATTCTTCTTAATTAACAAAAAGTCTAGTCTTCTAACCTCGATTTAATGATCCATTTGTGTCTCCAAGTTCCAAAGAATTTTATGCGTCTAATTTTCGATGACCATATAGCCGAATTTTAGTCTGTTGCACAATTCCCAGTGGATCATATTTCCTACCCAGTCTTGTATTTCTTTTGTGCCAGTTAACTGCATTCGCTTGTTGTGTGATTAACAGTTTTTTCTCTGTCACCTATGACAATATGAGGTATTCACTTGTGCTAAAAAGTTATGGGAGTATAATTCATTTTCTTTTATTCAGCAACATAAATAACAACATAAATATAACAACATTTATAACAACATAAAAAAACTTATTGACTTTTAAAGAAATTCAAAAATCAATTTAAAAGGACAGTAAAAAGCAAACTTTCAAATTGTCAAAACAAAAAGTAAGCATAGTTAGGGTTTTGTCTGTGCATTGATTCATTTTAAATCATGACATTTCTTGCCCACCTGTTGGAGTTAAAATGTCAAATCTTTAGATAGATTAATCGGATCTTTATTTTTGCTTTGGTTAAAGTGAAAAGGGATACTACCACACAAAGTATAGGCTGGGATCCTAAATTAGGCAAACCCCTATATTGTGGTTTCATTGGATGACCAATAAAATCTGATTCTTGGAAGGGATACACAGACGTAGATTTGCAAATTTCATTGGTTAATCAGTCAAAACGTCGTAAAAGAATACGAAATGATCAGTGATTGATTAGCCAATCAGAAATATTTGTTCCTAAGGAAATCCTCTTTAAAAATAATTGTTTTTAAGGCAAGAGACGAGAAGATATCCAATGTCCATACCGAACACAAGAGAATAAGAAAAGAAATTTCTCGAAGAACTAAACCCTCTCCAGCGAAACCATCATCCCCCCGAGTAACAAAGAAAGACAGGCCCAATCCGATACCTCAATTGCTTATCTTTCAAACAAAAAAGCAACAATTTCCAAACATACACACACACACATACACACATACACACACGCATATATATATATATATATATATATATATATATATATTGTGTAGATTATTGTTATACCATTGTATTTCAATAAGTAATTGTTAATTGTTAACGGAGGACTTTTCTTGTCTTTGTGTTGCCAACACCCAAGCAACTTGTTCCAACGAGCCATCCTGGTCGTCAGAAGTTCCGGATAGATTATGTCATCCTTATCTGTGAATGTTTCAAACACAACATAGGCACATAGGAAGCGAAGAGACCAAGTAGCCAGAAACGCATGTGGTAGTCCACAATCAAGTACCATGACAAGCACAGTGTGGTAATACCCACACGCCGAGTTGACCGTTCATCAATAGTCCGTCTAGTGAGGACCCCGTAGTTAAATCTTACACCCGGCTGAGTTAAAGGAAGAAAAGATAAAACAACGGATTCAAGACATAAGAAGGCGAGGTCTTTGGTATTTTTCTGGTATTCTGACTGTATATATGCGTTTGACTATTATAATTACTTTCTGAAACTCTCAACAGCAACCAAAAATGCTGACTCATGTCAGTCATCATCTTCAACCTGACCATTCTGACTCTCTGAGACCCTTCTCTGCTTGCGTATCTCTTCCGGACTCTTAGACTGCAAACTCTCCGACTGCAAGTCTTAGACTGCTTACTCTTCGACTCTGGGTCTTAGAATCCAAACTGACCCCGTGCTGCCTCAGTCCTTGCTACCTCTACTTCCGGTCTCGGACACTCACATGAGTTCACGCACGCACTGCTCTTTATCTATTTTGGCGCCAAGACCTCCCAAGTGTAATTCACATAAAGAAATTCCTACATACTGTCCAAAGATCCTATAGATGAGATTCCTCTCTTTAAGCATCTATCCACGAACACACAAACATATGTATATATATATATATATATATACGAATACACATTATTGTGCCACATTTGGACTTGTAAAGTAAAGTTGGCGACCGTATTCAAGGGTGATCTGAAGGCTCCCTTTTCAATAGCTACTACACCAAGATGTAGGGGAGGTCGCTACTTCTTTCCCTGGATTGCTCCACTTTACCCTTAATCCATACCTTTATAATGCTGAGTGTTAAGCAAGGTAGCATCAAGTACCATCTTTTGAGTCTTTGGTATGATTCGACCTGGGATTGAACCCTGGTCTCCCGGGCCATTGGCAAACACTCTAACCATTTGGTCATACACACCACATAATTTGCACTTGCTTTTTTTCTATCTATTTTTGATTTGAAATAAGTTCTTTTGGCACTATTTTGTGCTGCTATTGAAAAAGATTCAGTTTCTCTCTTGAGATTTCCTCTTCTTAGCCATATTCACGTGCTCTTGTGTGCAATTTTCTTGATTTGCCGCTTGAAGTATCCATACAGTTGTTTTCCTTCCCATTTTTGCTTTCTAGATAATTGTGTGTGTTTACACCAGTAGTAACTGGTGGCCTGCACGGGGGTCCAGGTGACAGGAAACTCCCCCAGTTTTAGATTCTTCTCAGTATTCTAACCAATCTCAGTAGTGCTGGGATTTGGACCTTCTCATTTGTTCTTCGTATGTCCAGTTCATCCTATTTCTATTATTCAATTTTCAGGTTCATTTTCAGTTTCTTGTAGTTCTTTACCGAGTTTTTACCAAGGATGAAAGAATATAGATATAGATATTCTATATATTAATGTTTTTCGCTGTCTCTTTTAGGTAATATTTTTCAGTCACATTGATAGTACCCTCCTAAGGAGATGAGCAGTTCCACAAAGTTCAATTTTTATACTTCATATAGGCTAGTATCGCCAGACATGTTCAGCGGGACGCAAAAACAGGAATATTTAAAATAGGTAAGTTTTAACTTTGTATAAGTTCGTATGTCATCTCGTGGAGCGGTCATTTTTAGTATTTTGGAGGGATAGGACATATTCAGTTGTGTGTGTGTGAGTGTTCTTTCCCCAGTTCCACACTATCTCTTCCATTATTTTAAAGTTTTGATTGTAGGATTTAAAGTCAAGTGAATATTACAACAATACATCTTTAAACTTATTCATTTGAAGATTGAAGTAAAAGAAGTTAGTAATAATTTAGTTTTAAAAGATGGTACAAATTATTTTACTCCTTGAGAATATTTCACACCAGCGTTAGCTGAGGGTTTTTCACTGGAGTCTGAGTGACAGCAAATCTCCTCAAGTCTCCAGGACTCTTCTAGGTATTCTGGCTGATCTTAATAATGCTGTAGTCTGGATGGTCTCCATTTGTCTTTGTCTCCACTAGTCTCTTTGCTAAGTTTTTGGGGACTGTTACGAGAGCACCGTCACTTTCAATTTTTTATATTTAGTCTTTGGTTCGCCGGTACGGCAAATTCCACTATTCGTTTGGTTCTATTTTTGATGTTGTTGTTGTTGTTGTTGACTATCACTAGGGCTCGTCGTCTGGCCGAGATTAGGTGATCTCTTTGAATCTTAAATACTAGAGACCTTTGTACGTCACATTCTCCTGGACAGATTCTTGGTTGTGCGTTTACCGCTTATTTGTATGGTTGAATTTCAATTTCTTGCACAATTCCCAGTGTTTTACCTTTCCCACTCAGTCATGTCTCGTCTTACACTCTTTCACGCTCATTTGCTGCGTTCCCTTATTATGTGATTTATTATTATTATTATTATTATTATTATTATTATTATTATTAAGTTTGGTTTGGTTTGGTTTGGTTTTATAGCACATTAACCATTGTAGGTTATTAATGCCGAATCCATTTTTATACATTTAAACAGTTCTATTTCAAACAATTAAGTCTAGTGTAACAATAGTTTTTGGCTTACACACAGTTAAATCTGAAAACAGTTTTATTTCAAGCAATTCAGTATAGCACAGTTTAGTTCTATTTGAACCATAGATAGGAACCTCTCAAGTGCTACCACTCCGAGCCCAAGTGGACCTGGGAGCGATGGCAATGAAGGGGTGCTTCGCTTTCCTCAAAGCTCCAGCATTACTGGAACCTCACCATTAAATTATTTAGTGTCATATCCAGAACACTCGTTAAGAGTCGATCTTACCTCTCTGCAGAGAAGCAGTCGGTGTATTCTATATTCCCAGCCGACTGGCCAATTAAGTTTTGCTTAGTTACGTACGAGTTAATGTATTAGAAAAACAGTATAGTTTTCAGTAAATTATCTCTTATAAAGCCAATATAACAAAAAATTGTAGATAGAAATAAACGTTATGGAAAGCAGTATATTGTTTTCAGGTTATTTGCGGTGCCATCTGGCGTCCAGTTTTACAACTAAAAAAAAACACACGCACCCATGGATAAAATAAGTAACGAACCTGTATTTGCCTGTTTCTAAATCGTGTTAAAAGTCGAAAAAGTGAACACAGCGTACCAAGAAAGGGTTTGCCATGGGATATGACCTAATGTTTTGTAAATAGAATTATAAGTTTCTTTTTGAAAAAAGACACGCCAGGTCATTTGAAGGCGCGTCATCGTTGAAAATGAAGTTGGGTACCCGAGTTCAAATCCAGGATGAGACAGTTTTCGTTTCACTTCGCGCTAATGCCCCAAGAAAAAGGGATGAATCCTCCTATTCTCTCCTCTCCACGACGGATATTGGTAAATAGTTGGGCGGATGGGATTCTTTAACTTTGTTACAGCAACTGATCTAGGAGAAAGAAAACTTCGAATTCAAACCAACTGCTTAGAAAATTTGACCTTGTGTCATATCCTGTCTGTAGCAGAGGAATTTGGTAAATATATACACATGTCAGGTCCCAATGAGCGAAACAAATCCATTCTTATCCAGGTGAAAGGTTCGTAATTTGTTAATAAAGAAAAGCAAATTTTTATCTTTTTTACTCGACTCCTGGTCTGTCGATGAGACTAGGGAATATGCTGACTATATCTCCTACAGACGGTGACCCCTAAAAAAGGCTGTGTTCTGGATATGACACTTAGCGGCATCAAATGGTGAGGCTCCAGTTCTGGAGATCTTGGGAATCTTTTAGTGTCCTTACTATCAGGTCCACGCTGACCCAGAGTTGTAGTACCTGTTAGGGTCCCACAAATTGGTTAAACATCAGAAAACTTAGAGAAAAAGAAACTTGCAAATACCTGGCAATTTTAGAAGCTGATATCACCAACCAAAGGGAGATGACAAAAGGTAAGAAAGGAGTATCTCAAGAGGAAAATTCTTGAAACTAAACTCTGCTGTAGAAATCTAATCAAAGGAATAAGTAGCTGGGTACTTTCCCCTGTAAGATACTTTGGAGGATTCTTAAACTAGACAGATGAACTCAGACATATGGACTTTGGAACAGGGACATTGGAAACGATGCGCTAAACCTCACCCCCAAGCTATGATATAGTCTATATGTTAGAAGAAAAGAAGGAAGATGATTGATGATTGAGTGGATTCAGCAATCCAGACACTCGAAGAATATACAAAAAAAGACTTTACTTTTTCTAAATCTTCCACGACACAATAACAATATCAACATGAAAATAACATAAATAAATCTTCCACAATACAACATGAAAATAACAAATAAAAAATCTAGAAGATAAAAATAGGAAGAAGAAATAGGAAGAAATAATCATAGTAATTTCTTGCCCAGTAGAGTATTTTGTCATTCTAGCAGGCTACAAAATGATTATAAAAGAAAACGAAAAAAAAAATAGACAAAAAAAAATTTTCTTTCCTTGTGAACCATTAAGGTAATGGTGATACCAATAGCAATTGGAGCACTTTGAACAGTTCCCAAAAATATGGACTATATACTGGGGAAAGTCGAATGTCATGGAAAGAATCGAGATCACCCACACCACAAGTGTCCTGGAAACCTGAAGAGACTTGCTGGCACGCAGACTTCAATGGGAAAAATTAGTTAGAGCAGGTGTGATAAACTCACAAGGTCTGGAGAATGAAACGCACACAATTCTCTGGGATTTGAGAAACAAACAGATCACCTAATCCCGGTCAGACGACCATACCTAGTAACCATCATCATCATCATCATCATCATGTCGTGCCGCCAGCACGGATATCCCTGACCCTCTCTCGCCACTTCTCCCTATTATTCATCGCTTCTGGCAGGTCTTCAGGGTTGCATCCCGTGTCCTCACATAGCTCCTGTATGTATGTTCGAGCTGGTCGTCCTGCTTTTGCTTGGCCATATGCAGGGGTCCATAGGAGTACATCACTTATGAGCTCGTCCTTGCTTCTCCAGCAGTGTCCTGCGTTTCTGGTTCGTCTAACTTGTATAGTTTTCAATCAGTTTGGAGACCAGACCAGTAGTTTGGAGACAAGATCCGGTAGAGAAAGTCAGTACCCAGCAGAGGGAGCCCGCAGGCCCCCGATTGAGCAGTTGCAGTTGGGGATCAGACGAGTTGGAGATAAGATGCGGTAGAGAAAACCAGCACCCAGAGAGGCTGGGCCCCCAGGCCCCTGGTTGAGCAGCCCAGGAGAATGGGAAAGAAACGCAGTTATGGCCAGTAGAGTGGGGGGGGGTTCAATATGCTTCAGTTCTGTTCGGTCTCCAACTTCCAATAAAGTGAGAGGTATATTTGTAAGAACTGTGTCGCTCGTCTTTATTATTGTGTCGTTATGCATCTGCATATATGTAGATGTATATGCATATGAGTATACAACAATAATCAAAACGTTTAGAGAAAAGGAAAATTACAAGAACTTGGAAATATTCGAAGCGAACACCATCAAACAAACGGAGATGAAAGAAAAAATAAATTAGAAAGGAGTACCACAGAAGAATGAGAAAACTTCTCGGAATCAAGCTCTGCAGCAGAAATTTATCAAAGTAATAAACACTTGGGCAGTAATAAATACTTGGACAGTAATAAATACTTGGCAGTACCATTACTTAAAAGATCAAAGAAGGAATTCTGACAAATGGACCAATGGACAAGAGAGTTGATTATTATGCACAAGGTTTTACTCCCGAGTGATGACAGAGATATACTATAAGTTGTCAAAAAAAAAAGGAGGGAGATGACTCTCCCGTATTGAAGATTGTATTGATGCAACAATAAAAAGACTCGAGGAATGCATTAAAAGGAGCAAAGAAAGACTAATGACAGCAGCCAGTAACACCGCTAGCAACATGAAAACAAAAAGAAAAATAACAAAAACTAAAAAAACAGAAATGAGAATAAAAGCAACTGATTTTAAACGACAAACTGATGAGTTTGCGTACAAGAAGCCCTGAACATAGCTAAGAAAAGGAAACCTCAAATAAAACTGAATTTCTTTAAACAGCAGCACAAAACAACGCCATAAGGACCAATTATACTAAAGTGAAAATTGTGAATAGCAAGTGTAGGTTAAATGGAGAAAGAAACAAAACGGTGATTCTTATCATAAGGGAATGCCCTAAACTAGTACAAAAGGAGTACAAGACTAAACACGGTGGGATAAGAATGGTAACTCATTAGGAATTATTCAAGAAATTAAAATTTGACCATACAAACCAAATAATAATAATAATAATAATAATAATTGGATGGATTGGAGACTCAAAGGCATTACTGAGATCGGTTAGAATACTGGGAAGAGTCCTGGAGAACTGAGGAGATCGGCATTCACTTAGATTCTTGTGAAGGCCCTTAGTTACTAAATTGAGTATACTCTCAAATAATAATAATAATAATAATAATAATAATAATAATAAAGAGGACTTGCCAGCATTGAAGACAGTGCTGACGCATCGATACAACGACTCGAGAACTACATAGAAAAACACGAAGGAGAACTGATTAGAGCCATCAAAAACGATACTGACAACACGGTGACCAACAGAATGACAATAACTAGAAAACAGAAATGAGAAAAAAAACAACTCTATAGACGCTTTAAACGACTAATAAACGACATTTCGCAAGAGAAAACCAAGACGTGGCAAAGAAAAGGAAATTTTAAAAGAGAAACAGAATCATTCCAAATAGCAGCACAAAATAACGCCATAAAAACCAATCCAATCAAAGCGAGAATAGTTAAAACGCAACAAAATAGCAAATGTAGGTTGTGTGGTAATAGAGACGAAACCATAAATCACATAATAAGCGAATGCAGCAAATTAGCACTGGAGTATAAGACTAGACACGGCTGGGTAGGCAAGGTGATCCACAGGGAGATGTGCAAAAAATTTAAATTTGACCATACGAACAAATGGTTTATGCAGAACCCAGCAGCTGTTCTGGAGAATTGACACACACAAACTCCTATGGGACTTTGACATACAAGCGGATCCCCTAATGTCAGCTAGAATACTAGACCATATAGAAATCAACAAAAAAAAAGAGAACTTGGAAAATTGTCGACTTTGCTGTACCGGCTGACCACGGAATAAAACTGAAAGAAGGATAAGTACCTAGACCTTGCTAGGGAATTAAAAAAAAAAAAAGAAGGATAAGTACCTAGACCTTGCTAGGGAATTTAAAAAACTATGGAACATAAAGGTGACGATTATACCAATCGTGATTGGTATATTCGGTACAGTAACAAAAGGACTATTAAAGGGACTGGAGAACTTGGAAGTAGTGGGACGAGTGAAGACCATCCAAACTACAGCATTGTTGAGAACGGCCAGAATACTGAGAAGAGTCCTTGACTTGAGGAGACTTGCTGTCACTCAAACTCCAGTGAAAGACCATCAGCCAACGCTGATGTGAAAAACTCTAAAGGAAGAAGAAGAAGAAGAAGAAGAAGAAGAAGAAGAAGAAGAAGAAGAAGAAGAAGAAGAAGAAGAAGAAGAAGAACAAGAACAAGAACAAGAAGAACAAGAACAAGAAGAACAAGAACAAGTGTGGAAAATAGCAGCCTTTCCAATCATTTAGCGGTTCAACTCGTCTCGAGATCCTTCCTCATCTTGAGAAATGTGTTCATGCACTACCTGGAGGTACTGCTTTGCTTACAGACAGTGCCCAAATGACTCTAGTTTTCTGCACAGTAGATAAAACCGGAAGTGAACAAAGCGCGCGCACACACACACACACACACACACACACACACACACACACACACACATACACACACACACACAGTACGATCAATAAATTGTCGATCTATCTCTCTATCTATCTGAGAGATATGGATAAAGAAATGTGAGTTTTAGAAAGAAGAGAAATAGGATTTTGTGAAATATTTGACGTTTGTTATAATTTTCAGCAAAAAAGTTTACCGTTTCCAGAGTTAAATCATCGACATGAGAAACATTGCGGTGTGAGAAACGTTTCATGTCACGATTATCGTGACCAGACTTATAACAGCGGTATTATCGGGGGATATCTGAAATGACTTGGTCATGTTCACAAAAGTATTCACACAAAAAAATACCCCCCACACACACCCATATATATATATATATATATATATATATATATATATATATATACGCTGAGTTTTAAGCATCTTGCTCCTGTGGAAGAAATATTAATTGAAGATTGTATTGATGCAAGATGCATTCCTTCCGCAGGAAGATACAAGATGCGATAAATCTAAAGGCTATTCATATTTTGTCCGGCAAAGGCGCCTCTGGTGGTGTAATGGTTAGCAGGCCCGGCTAGCAAATCTACACGAGTGAGTTCGAGTCTCATTGGGTGCCCCTTTCATATGGTCTTGTGCCACATCTAAACAAAAAGAAAAAGCTTAGTAAATTTCCATATTTTGTCCGACAGACCGTCTCTCTGTAAACAGAAGGGATGTCTGCTAGTACTTAATATTATTTCGATATAATCTCCAATACAATATTTTTCCCATTATAAATATTTCCCAAATTTTGTTGTTTTTTTTTTATTATTCTACACGATGTTTTTCTCTGTTGAGCGAGGACGAAACCAGTCAGTTTGCTTGACAACTTTTTTTTTTTTAGGTTTTTATGCTTTTAGTTCCATCATGAATAAAACTTTGGGTCTTTTTATTGCTTTGATAAAAAATTTTTACCCCCACCAAATAACTTTATATATACATATATACATATATATATATATACATATATATATATACATATATACATATATATACACCAATTCTTCCTCTGAGATATGATGCAACACAAAGTCAATTCTTAAGCGTAGTTTAACAGGTTTGAATTTAGAGTTTCCCTTCTCATAGACCAATTACCATAACAAGATTAAAGAGCACAGTCTACCCTACTATTTACCCATAGCTGGAGAGGGAATTGTGGATTCATACCTTCTCCAAGGTTATTAGCGCTATATGAAATGCAAACAGTTTCACCAAGGGTTTGAACTGGTATCACCATGTCCATTTCCAATAACAATTACACAGCAAATATTGTGTTGAATAGTGTTCTCTGCACAAAAGCACATAGCTATATAAAGATATTTTCAACAATAAATTAAATATTCTATTGGGGGTAAAATTCATCGAACCTCAGACGTGTCAATACAAGCCCAGCTGAAGATCGGTTACATGAAACTAAAAGTGATGAGTTTTCACTCTGTTCTTTCGTTTTGTTCGCCAATGGCCCGGGAGACAAGGGTTCACTCACAGTTCGAGTCCTACCGAAGATTTAAAAAATGGTACTGGATACCTCTTTGCTTAACACTCAGCATTATAAGGTGCGAGTCAAGGGTAAAGTGGAGCAATCCAGGGAAAGGAGTAGCGTCCTCCCATAGACCTCGGTGTAGTAGCTTTTGAAAAGGAAGCCATCAGGTCACCCTCGACTACAATCGCCAACCTTACTTACTTAAATACAAAGGATTAATTTTTTGGAGCCACTTGAAAAAGGAAATTGTGGATGCTTGAATTTCTGGGTGATTTGTGTCCTCAGGCACAGATATATATATACACATATATACCTGTATGTACTTGGGTGGTTCAAAAAGTTCTAAAACTTACTCAGAAGTCGGAGAGTCAGAAGTGTCCAGGAAATGTTAACCCATTCCCTTTTCAGCTTGTGATCTCGCGTCAGCATTTTTGGGACCCATCTTACTGATATCTTTCTCATCTTCGGATCTCTGTTATAGATGTTCAGCTATGACTCTTCTTTCCGGGTTATGTTTAGAACTTTTAGAATGAACATCGTGTACATATATACATATATATATATATATATATATATATATATATATATATATATAAACACACACACACACATATGCATTCACACGTTCACACGCAAACACACACACATACTTTAGCATGTGCATACCCTTTAATTGTATCAGTTTGATGAGTACTGCATTATTTTTGTTCTTTGTTAGATTATGTTTAAACTTATTTGATAAAAAAGTAAAGTTGGCGACTGTAGTCGAGGGTGACCAGAAGGCTCCCTTTTCAATAGCTACTACACCGAGGTATAGGGGAAGGCGCTACTCCTTTCCCTGGAATGCTCCACTTTACCCTTGGTACGTACTTTATATTGCTGAGCGTTAAGCAAGGAGGTATCAAGTACCATTTTTAAAGTCTTTAGTATGACTCGAGCTGTGATTGAACCCAGGTCTCCCGGGTCATTGGCGAACACTTTACCCACTAGGCCAATGAGTACATAAATACAGATTAAAGTTAATACAAAAGGATACAAAACTCAAATATTTGGCTGACGGCCAAGTCACGCTAGAAGGGTAGTTGAGCTTTAGATCATTGAATTTCATCAGCAATATGCCCACCTTTTACTTGAAGTGCTGACCGCCAGGAGTTGACCGAGCAGTCGGTCAGCAGAGCAGTGCCTGAGGACACAAATTACCCAGAAATTCAAGCATCCACAATTTCCTTTTTCAAGTGGCTCCAAAAAATTAATCCTTTGTATTCAAATTGTTTAAACACTACAAATCCCAGCTATTCTGTTTATAAAGTCTACTTAATTCGTTTCGATTTTATAATACTTTACCAGAAGTAATACAATTTTGGTACATAGTTTTTTTTAATATAATCATTTAGTATTGGTTGTAATGGTATGACGGTTTTCATTAAATGTTTTTTTTTTAGTAGATACCGGTATTGTACAATACAATTGTTTCTATTTACTAAGCTTTGCTTAGTATGACTTCAGATTACTTCAGTCCAGTCGGTTGGGACTGTTAGAATACACCGACTGTTACTTTCCTGCAGAGTAGTAAATCCCCCCACTTCAACGAGTGTCCAAATATGACACTAAATCTGATGGTGAAGCTTCAGTCTTGGAGCTCTGAGGAATGCGAAGTATCCTCTCATTGCCATTGCTCTCAGGTCCATTCTCACTCGAAGTGGTAGCACCTGACAGAATCCTCCCAATGAGTCAAATAGAACTGTTTGACATTTAAACTGAGTGCAAACAAATGACTAATGCTAAATTTAATAGTTAGAAATAGAACTGTTTGTTCATTTAACTGTGTGTAAACAAATGCCTGATGTTTACTTGAATTGTTAATGATACATAACAATACTTGAAACCATTTAACTATGTTGGAATAATAGCAATACTCATGTGCTAACAAATTAGAACTAACTCATTTAAACATTTGCAAAATGTGTGCAAATGAATAACTGATGTTAAATTGTGACTGTTATTAAGCAATACTTGAAACCATTTAACTATGTGTAAAGAAAAAGAAGCAAAGGCATTTAAAAAAATGCTAACTACAAAATGTGTTTTCAAATCATATATATCTAATATATATGTATAAAGAGGATACGGCATTAAATAACCTAAAATGGTTGCGATACCATAAAACCCAACCAAACCAAATCATATATATTGAATATATATGAATAAAGAGGATTTGGCATTAAATAACCTATAATAGTTGATATACCATAAACCCAACCAAACCAAATCATACATATTTAATATATATGGATAAAGAGCATTTGGCATTAAATAACCTACAATGGTTGATATGCCATAAAACCAAACCAAACCAAATCATATATATCTAATATATATGAATAAAGAGGATTTGGCATTAAATAACCTACAATGGTTGATGTGCCATAAAACCCAATCAAACCAATCAGATTACTTACGGTACCTGTTATTACTAATTAGTCACATTAGTATAACGGTTGGAAATGTAATTGGTGATTCGAGTTCAAGTTGGGGACAGAGCTGTTTGTGTTTCATCTGTCACCCCCCCCCCTACCAGGAGAAGGTAGTAGGGCAGACGGGGTTATTTAACTTTGGTATGGCAACCTGTTTAGGAGAAAAAAAAAACTCTAAATTCTAACCAGCTTTACTCCACTTGAAAATTGACCTTGTGTCACACACATCCTTACCGTGGTGATGGGTTGTAAAGTATATTCTAAGAAGTTTGGTTTGGTTTCTTTGTTGAATGGAACATCAACCTTCGTGGATTATTTAATGCCAAAAGTATCCTTCTGGAAGAACAGTAGTGGTGATATTTAACGCATGGTTGGGGAATTAAAGTTTCATGCCTTTCTTAATGGCATTAGTCCAAAAGGGAACGTAATAGAGCGACTGAAGTTTGAACTTGCTGACTGTGATGTCGATGTAGCCACTACGCCACAGTGAAATCCCCACATATTAAGTGGTCACCCATCTGAACAGGCTTATTAACGCGTGAATTCTTGGACTACTTCACTGTATAAGTAGTAAGGTTGGCGACCGTAGTTGAGGATAACCCGAAGGCTCCCTTTTCGATAGCTACTACACCAAGGTGTAGGGGAGGGTGCAACTCCTTTCCCTGGATTGATCCACTTTACCCTTGGTACGTACTTTATATTGCTGAGTGTTAAGCAAGGAGGGATCAAGTACCATTTTTTGAGTCTTTGGTAAAACTCGACCTGGGATTGACCCCGGGTCTCCCAGTCCATTGGCGAAAAGGGCTGATAAACAACAGAATGTGAAGTTGTTGTTAAACTTAGTAAATGAACTTTGCTAGGCTAGCGAACTAGCCAAGCAAACCAATGCTAGTTAATTCAATCTTCACTGGGTGCCCCGTACTGTCAAACTAGTAAACGACTACCGTTGTTGAACACACTTTGTTGTTGCACGGTTTGTCCATGAGTTCAGCTCAAAAGACTAGTATTTCGAATATCAGCCTTAGAGATAGGCAACCAGAACACTCCCTTCTGATGTAATAAAGTCTTTCTCTCTTTGTGCCAGACTAAGATAAACTTAGTAAATATTTACTCCTTCTGCTATTCTTTCAATGGTCAAAATATATTCACCAATACGTTGCTGTCGCGGACCATTTTAAGATCGACATCTTTCATGTCTGATCGTCACAAAAAGAACCGCTTCGATATACACCAATACATCCCAATCTCCTATAATACAAACATTTGGAATTAACAAGAGGCCTAATCACAAAGGGTAGGTAAAAATAATAAAATAATAAAATAACTAGTTCTTAACTTGCACAAAAAGTGACGTTAGAACAATGGTTGACGTCATGATAAATGGTTGCAAGAAAGTTGATACCTGGGAATGTATAGACGGGTGGGGGTGATCGGTGAAAGTGGGAGCATATTCTTATTGAGTCAGGTACGTGTAACAAACACTCAGAGAGAGAGAGGGGGGGAGGGAGAGAGAGTATTGAAAATCCCAATAAGATGAAAAGTGTGATTACTTTGTCCCGCAGACTTGAATGACTTAAGTTGAAGTCAAATGTCATTTATTATTGATCCACTGGATGAGGTCATGACGTTGGTGTTATCAAAACTATCAGAAAGCTGACGTTATGTGTGTGTGTGTGTGTGTGTGTGTGGATATTAACTAGTCTTAATTTAACCTGTCATCGCGCTGCAACCTGAAGATTTTCATTTGGACTACGCTTTTAAAACACTTCTTGGAATAAGAATAATTTGTAAATTTGCAAATGAGAAAAAGACTAAACCAAAAACGACATGCCCTGAATAAGAATACAGTGACCCAAACAAGATATGCCCTGAATATGAACACATTTGGTATACCAAACCAGGGATTCTTTTTACATGAACATGTTTGATTTGGGTAGGATTGGTTGGGTTTCATGGCATATCAACCCTTGCAGGTTATTTTATACCAAATCCTTATATATATATATATTTCGTTGAACATAATAGACATTTTCTGTCTACATATTTTCTTGTTGATTCTTTCATATTGCCGTATTGATTTTATAGTATTCGGCGGGAATTGATTGATATATTTTCCATAATTGTTTATTTCCCATGTACTTTCTGCGTTTACTTTTAAAATTGTTCTATAAATTTAAAAAAAGTGTATATATTCTCCCGTCTGAGAGAATATATCACCCATCATGCTTGCTCAAACGAAAATGACTTGGACATGTACCCGGCTACAATGTGTGATTGCGGCAGACAATTTAACAGCTTGCGAGGATTACGAATCCACAAGGCACGCTGGTGCAGACGACAAAATTCTCCTATCGGAGAATGTAAATCGAATGATGGGTTTATGAATTAGGAACATCCCCAGTATTCAGGAGCCCATTGCTGAGCACCAACAGTCAGGAGACATTCTTAGCAAGCCAAGAATCTAGTGGCCCAAGGGTAATCAGATAGCTACGTGGACAAACTTAAACCAGGAACTTTCTTTTTTGCTTACTATCCATCTTAAGGGTCCCATTGATCAAGAAATGACATCTTTCTATAGAATTATATATTACGTTTGTCTGGATTGGTTTGGTGCAGTAACGCACAAAAAGATGAAAAAAAACGACCGAATAGACAAAAGATACAGATGGGAAAGTTAGGATCGGAACAGAGAATGGTGAAGCGCCGATTAAAAGAAGCCCTCGTTCATGAGAGGATCACGGAGCAATATGTATCTAGATGGATTTGGTCGGTAGCGAAAAGTCTCCACCATTTATGAAACACGCACGGAATCACGATTCCCATGTGATTACGTAACACCAAGAAACTGTTACTGCAAGCGCGTAATGACATCAACGGCCGAAAGTAAACGCGTTTTAAAAATCACAAACTACACAAAAATGAAGATCAACGTGCAATGTAATTTCTCCTCTTGGTTGATCTGGCATATATATATATATATATATATATATATATATATACCCTGTCCGATTGCAAAAGCTGCTTGCTAGCGCCAGGAGTGGCAGTACTGTCGTGAGCTACCGAAACTGTGTTATCACCCCTGGTTGGCGGCCGATGAGACCAGGATATCGCACATGCTTTCACACGTTGTATGATGAATAGATAGATAGATAGATAGATAGATATTTGACTGAATAATCAAACATGTTTAAAAGAGAAAATACAGCGCATATATATATATAAATATATATGTGTACGTGTGTATTTACACACTCGCACACACGCATGCACACACAAACACGCACACACATATATATATATACGTGTGTGTGTGTGTATATATATATGTGTGTGTGTGTGTGTGTGTGTGTTTATATATATATATATATATTGGTCGAGTCATAAATAATTTCCGTAACTACACATTTTAAACTTCCAATGTTTTAAACACAACTGGATATTGCCTGATTAAAGAGCGCCTTCATCGGTAGTTCTTGTATCAGTATTGAAAGAGTAAGGATGATAATTTAATCTATGATATCACTCCCTTAAAATCGATGAACTGTGAGAACATAATCGATATGCAATGTTGTGGCAGTTTAAGAATAATAAAAACGTTAAGGAAACAGCTGAGGAAAATGGCTTTTGGCCAAGGTATCATTACAGACGGAAGATATTGTTTTTCAAAGTTTCGTTCTGTCGATACGTCATTGAGAGATGAACCCGGACCAGTACGCCCATAGGACCTCGATCGAGAGGCTTTAAGAGAATTGGTGGAATATAATCCACGCAAAAGTTCTCTAGAATTCGTACTTGACCTCAATACATCCCAGTCCACAATCTTGAAAAATATTGGAAAAGTGACCAGGCTGGGCTTTTAGGTTTTCCAAGTAAAAATATTAAGGAAAATCGCATATCCATTGTGACAAGTCTTCTTTCAAGGCAGAGCAATGGCCCGGTTTTTAAGAATATCATTTCAAGTGATGAAAACTGAGTCTTTTATGACAATATTCAACGTAAAAGACAGTGGATTGACAATGATGAATCTCTGCAGGCTACCCAAAAGATGGAGTTTCATGGAAGAAAAATTATGTTCTATGGTGGGATCACCGCGGTATTATTTACTCGGTTTTTAAACTGCAATCAGACACTCAATGCAGACATATATTCTCGGCTGCTGCAAAGTGTGCAAGAAGATCTTCAAAGAAAACGAGAGAAATAAAAGAAATGTTGTGCTTTCCTATTGTAAAGCAAAACCACTTTCAGTAAGAATCATGCGGGAAAAATATGTTGAATTTAAGCTACTCTCTTCTATCACAACGACTGCATATCATGAAACATTGCACAATGTGATTTCCATCAATAAATAAAGGGGGTGTCCTCGTGGTGTAATGGTTAAAGCGATGGACTGCGGAATCGTAGTAAGCGAGTTCGTACTCCAGTCGCGCTATTACGTTCACTTTCGGGCAAATACCCTTGGGAAAGGTATGAAACCCCCTTATCCTCCCATCAATGGGTTAAATAGTACCACTACTGTTCTTCTAGGAGAATGGCTTTGGCATAAAATAACCTACAAAGGTTGATATGCTATTAAACAACCAAACCAATCAATAAATAAGTATTACTATAAAAAATATGAGTAATTTTTTAAGGTTTTTCTTTTATAAGGAATTATTTGCTCTGTACTTTAATTTATTATTATTTTACATGGAGCTCTCTTTTGCATTTTGAATTATATGGGTATTGTAGAGAGAAAATCCGAAAATAGGGTCATTCCTACAATCAGTTGATTTGGCATTGGATAATATATATATATATATATATATATATATATATATATTTGGTAAATACATATTGGAGTTGGTAAATGCATATATACACACATATATATATATATATTCACATAAGTATACACACACACACACACACACACATATATATATAAATATATATATGGAAATGTACAAATATTAAAAAGCACAGTCATCAGAGGATGATTTTATATACCGTCGTATTTACTTCAAGTTGCCCATATATATAAGGGTCGGCTAAAACTTCATTACCTGACCAAGATATTCTTTCACTAAATGAGGTTTATTTTTTAACATAGTCTCCTTTGCGGTTCTCACATATCTTCCATTGGCACTGCAGTGCTTGAATCCAATTGATAAAAAAACAATAGTAATTCATGATATAAACATATGAACATTTCAACCCAACCACCTATCTATCTATCTATGTATCATATATATATATGTGTATGTGTGTGTGTGTGTGTGTGTGTGTGTGTGTGTGTGTGTGTGTGTGTGTGCAAGGTATATTTTAGTATTATTGGTAAATCGCCATTGGAAATAAACACCTAGATATATTTTCAATTTTTTTGAGGTATGGAGTTTCAGAAATAAA